>JAAAWM010012190.1:0-211933 GCA_036873465.1 Thinopyrum obtusiflorum | reverse complement strand
ATCTCATAAGCTCCGTTAGTATAAGAAAATAAATTACCACTTTTGGTACTGTTTTGAACTCATTCTTTATTTATATTGGTGTAATATCTACTGTATTCCAACTTTTCCATGGTTCATACCCCCCGATACTACCCATAGACTCATCAAAATAAGCAAACAACACATACAAAACAGAATCTGTCAAAAACAGAACAGTCTGCGAAGATCTGAATTGTTATAATACTTATGTAGCTCCAAAAATTCTTAAAAATTAATAAAAAAGAGGAAATTTGTATATCAATCTTGTGTAAAAAATTTAGAGTTATTACACGTTCCAGTGAATTTAAACAATTCTGGGACTAGGCACAAAAGTTTCTGTTTTTCAGCAGGATCAAATCAACTATCACCGTAAGCCATCCCAAAGGTCTTACTTGGTACAAACACTAATTAAAAACCACATATAACCAGAGGATAGATTAATTATTTATTTCAAAACATAACCTAAAAATCAAAAACAAAAATAAAACTGGATTGCCTCCCAACAAGCGCTATTGTTTAACGCCCTTAGCTAGGCATAAAAACACAAATATATCTAGGTATTGTCATCTTTGGTATGCAATCCATAAGTGGCTCTCATAATAGATTCATATGGCAATTTAATTTTCTTTCTTGGAAAGTGTTCCATGCCCTTCCTTAACGGAAATTCAAATCTAATGTTTCCTTCTTTCATATCAATAATTGCACCAATCGTTCTAAGGAAAGGTCTACCAAGAATAATAGGACATGTAGGATTGCAATCTATATCAAGAACAATGAAATCTACGGGCACATAATTCCTATTTGCAACAATAAGAACATCATTAATCCTTCCCATAGGTTTCTTAATAGTGGAATCCGCAAGATGCAAATTTAAAGAACAATCATCAAATTCACGAAAACCTAACACATCACATAAAGTTTTTGGAATCGTGGAAACACTAGCACCCAAATCACACAAAGCATGTCACTCATAATATTTAATCTTAATCTTAATAGTAGGGTCCCACTCATCATAAAGTTTTCTAGGGATAGAAACTTCCAATTCAAGCTTTTCTTCAAAAGATTGCATCATAGCATCAACGATATGTTTAGTAAAAGCTTTGTTTTGATTATAAGCATGAGGAGAATTCAACATGGATTGCAACAAGGAAATACAATCCATTAAAGAACAATTATCATAATTAAATTCCTTGAAATCCAAAAGAGTGGGTTCATTGCTACTTAAAGTTTTGACCTCTTCAATCCCACTTTTATCAATTTTTGCATCAAGATCTAAAAACTCCGAATCATTGGGATGCCTTTTAACTAAAGTTGACTCATCTCCAGTACCATATTTATCAAGATTTATATTTGAAAACAAAGATTCAATAGGAGTCACATCAATCACTTTAAGATCTTCATCATTATTTTCACGAAAACTAGAAGAACATGTTCTTACAAATCTTTTTTAGCACGCATCTTAGCGGTTCTTTCTTTGCACTCATCAATGGAAATTCTCAGAGCTTTGAGAGACTCATTAATATCATGCTTGGGTGGAATAGATCTAAGTTTCAAAGAATCAACATCAAGAGAAATTATATCCACGTTCCTAGCCAAATCATCAATCTTAAGCAATTTTTCTTCAATCAAAGCATTGAAATTCTTTAGCAAACTCATAAATTCTTTAACACTATTCTCAAAATCAGAGGGCATATTATTATAATTTACATAAGAATTGTAGTAGGAATTACCATAATTATTAGAGGAATTACTAGGAAACGGCCTAGGATTAAAATTACCTCTATACGCGTTATTACCAAAATTGTTCCTACCAACAAAATTCACATCCATAGATTCATTATTATTCTCAATCAAAGTAGACAAAGTCATATCATTAGGATCAATAGAAGCACTCTTGCTAGCAAATAATTTTATAAGCTCATCCATCTTTTCACTCAAAACATTAATCTCTTCAATCGCATGCACTTTTTTACTAGTGGAAGATCTTTCGGTATGCCATTGAGAATAATTAACCATAATATTATCTAGGAGTTTAGTAGCTTCTCCTAAAGTAATTTCCATAAAAGTTCCTCCCGCGGCCGAATCTAAAAGATTTCTAGAAGCAAAATTCAATCCTGCGTAAAAGTTTTGTATAATCATCCACAAATTCAAACCATGAGTAGGGCAATTTCGTATCATCAATTTCATCCTCTCCCAAGATTGTGCAACATGTTCATGATCAAGTTGCTTAAAATTCATAATATCGTTCCTAAGGGAGATGATCTTAGCGGGAGAAAAATACTTGGAAATAAAAGCATCTTTACACTTATTCCATGAATCAATACTATTTTTAGGCAAAGATGAAAACCAAGTTTTAGCACGATCTCGAAGCGAGAACGGAAATAGCTTCAATTTAATAATATCACTATCCACATCTTTTTTCTTTTGCATATCACACAAATCAACAAAATTATTAAGATGGGATGCGGCATCTTCACTAGGAAGGCCGGAAAATTGATCTTTCATAACAAGATTCAGCAAAGCGGCATTAATTTCACAAGATTCTGCACTAGTGGCGGGAGCAATCGGAGTACTAATAAGATCATTATTATTGGTGTTGGAAAAATCACACAATTTGGTATTCTCTTGAGCCATCATGACAAAGCAAGCAATCCAACACACGAGCACACAAAAAACAAACGAAGAAGATGAACGGAGGAAGGGGCGGAAGAAGGGAGATAGAAGGGCGAATAAAAAGGCAAATCTTTTCGAAAATCGTTTTAGAAGTGGGGGAGAGGAAAACGAGAGGCGAATGGCGAATAATGTAATGCAAGAGATGAGAGTTTATGATGGGTACTTGGTATGTCTTGACTTGGTGTAGATCTCCCCGGCAATGGCGCCAGAAATTCTTCCTGCTACTTCTTGAGCTTGTGTTGGTTTTTCCCTTGAAGAGGAAAGGGTGATGCAGCAAAGTAGAGATAAGTATTTCCCTCAGTTTGAGAACCAAGGTATCAATCCAGTAGGAGATAACGCACAAGTCACCGAATACCTGCACAAACAATCAAACAACTTGCACCCAACGCGATAAAGGGGTTGTCAATCCCTTCATGGTTATTTGCAAAAGTGAGATCTGATAGAGATAGATAAACGATAAAGTAAATATTTTGGTATTTTTGGTTTATAGATCGGCAAGTAAAAGATTGCAAAATAATAGATCGGAAACTTATATGATGAAAAATAGAAGATCGGAAACTTATATGATGGAAAATAGACCCGGGGGCCATAGGTTTCACTAGAGGTTTCTCTCAAGATAGAAAATATTACGGTGGGTGAACAAATTACTGCCGAGCAATTGATAGAAAAGCGCAAAGTTATGACGATATCTAAGGCAATGATCATGAATATAGGCATCACGTCCGTGTCAAGTAGACCGAAATGATTCTGCATCTACTACTATTACTCCACACATCGACCGCTATCCAGCATGCATCTAGAGTATTAAGTTCATAAAGAACGGAGTAACACATTAAGCAAGATGACATGATGTAGAGGAATTAACTCAAGCAATATGATGAAAACCCCATCTTTTTATCCTCGATGGCAACAATACAATACGTGCCTTGCTGCCCCTACTGTCACTCGGAAAGGACACCGCAAGATTGAACCCAAAGCTAAGCACTTCTCCCATTGCAAGAAAAACCAATCTAGTTGGCCAAACCAAACCGATAGTTCGAAGAGAATTACAAAGATATCAAATCATGCATAAAAGAATTCAGAGGAGATTCAAATAATATTCATAGATAAGCTGATCATAAATCCATAATTCATCGGATCTCGGCAAACACACAGCAAAAAAAAGTATTACATCGAATAGATCTCCAAGAACATCGAGGAGAACATGGTATTGAGAATCAAAGAGAGAGAATAAGCCATCTAGCTACTAGCTATGGACCCGTAGGTCTGTGGTAAACTACTCACGCTTCATCGGAAGGGCAATGGAGTTGATGTAGAAGCCCGCCGTGATCGAATCCCCCTCCGGCAGGACGCCGAAAAAGGCCCCTAGATGGGATCTCACGGGTACAGAAGGTTGCGGCGGTGGAAAAGTGTTTTCGTGGCTCCCCCTGTTGGTTTGGGGATATAAGAGTATATATAGGCGAAGAAATTAGGTCAGGAGGTGCACGAGGGGCCCACAAGGGTGGGGGGCATGCCCTACCCCCCTGGGCGCGCCCTCCATCCTTGTGGCCGCCTCGTGGCTCATTCGACTTCATCTCCAAGTCTTCTGGTCCAAGAAAAATCAGCGCGAAGGTTTTATTCCGTTTGGACTCTGTTTGGTATTCCTTTTCTGCGAAACTCAAAAACAAGGAAAAAACAGGAACTGGCACTGGGCTCTAGGTTAATAGGTTAGTCCCAAAAATAATATAAAATAGCATAATAATGCATATAAAACATCCAAAACAGATAATATAATAGCATGGAACAATAAAAAATTATAGATACGTTGGAGACGTATCATATGTCCATACGGCTAAGAATCTGGCAGATCCCTTTACAAAAGGGCTATCACGTGTTGTGATAGATAGTGCATCGAGGGAGATGGGTATAAGACCCACACGAGTTGCCATGGTGGTAACCCAACCTATGTGATCGGAGATCCCGTGAAGTAGGACCTGGGAAAACAAGCTAGTGGTGAACTGAGGAGAGTAACTATACTAACCCACTCCGTTGGAGATGCAATACTCTCAATACTGTATGGTAGGGTGACTATTGTCTTAATGTGTTGCAAACCTTATGTAAGCAAGATGATATCCTACAGAGCGATCTTTGGAGGAACACACATATATGAGCCCGACTGCTGGTCACAGTCTATGAGATTGGGGTGATCTCTAGTAAGCTCATGAATAGGCCAGGAGTGTGACTTATATGCTCCACCCGAGGGGTCAGCCTTCGGCAGCCTAGTACTAGTAAGACATGTGGTGAAGCTTCTTTATGCCAAACTGACAATTCAAGGCTTAGTCCATTGTTCAGTTGTGAAGGAGTGTAGCTGCTTGCTCCAGGTGAAGTTCAACCTTAACAGGTCTTGACTGAAACACTGGTATATCGAAACAGCAATTGGAACAGAGGACACAATGGGCCCTCGAGATCTGGTGGGGGGTTGCTGAAATTTGGGGTGGGCTTTAGGCCCATCTAGCAATTTCTGAAAATCTCTAAGGGCCCATGTGGGTTTATTGGCACTAGGTATAGTGAGAAGTTTAGTCCCACCCCGGAAGTTGGAGAGGAGTTGAACCTCCTTATAAGGGTTTCTCTTCTACATGCTATTGGAGCTTGAGAAGAGAAGAGGCCCTCACGCACTCCTCCTCCGCCGCCTGCCTCGCCACGCCTCGGGTTGCGGGAATGAGCCGAGCCGAGCTCACACCTACGCGCTTATTTTTGCCAGTCAGTAACGGAGAGTTTTCTGACAGCTGGGCCACGATCTGAGACATCGGATCATGGGCTGTCACGGACTCGGACGTGGGTCGAGCCCACATCTCTCCACGCGGCTGCGCCTATATAAGTGCGAGGTGTCTCCTAACCCTAGCCGCTACGAACAGATCACATCTGCTCCACGCGCAAGCCCACCGTCGTTCATTTGCTGCTGCTGCCGCCGGTGACTCCATCCCGTCCGCCGCGTACACGGTCGACGGGAGAGCAGGTCTCCGAAACCCCGCCTCTCCGGATCCTGTACGGGAGAGGGGCGAATAGGTTTTTGGGAAGCGACTACGCGACTGCTCGCCTCCGATCCACTACTTCCTCTACGTCCGCGTTGTCTTCATCATCACCATGTCGCAGTCCGACGCCGACCGTCTCGCTGCCGAGAAGCTCAAGGCTGATAAGAAGGCCGTCGAGGACGCTGATGCCGCCACCGCCGCCGCGGCTTCTGCCTGGCCTACTGGAGGGTATAACACGTTTATCCTGCTCTTGTTTATTTTCGTATTAGTAGTACTAGCAGTATGTGTAGATGTGTCTACTGTTTGCTTAGTATGTGCTTGGTTAGATCAGAATCAGTATGTCGTTAATTCAGTCAATGCCATGCTAGTGATTTATCTATGGATTAAATTAGTCAAAAAATTGCCTATTTACTCAACAACCTGGCCTCGCTCACCATCCCCAGAGTAGTGGGCCGCAAACAGCACGAGAACCAGGAACTGATGGTTTCTAGCCGCACAACGACTCCTATTCCATGAGAGACTGAGGCAAAGAGAAACCTGCCATTTTGCTTGACTAAAACTCTCAATACTTCTACACTAATCACAAATTAGACAGTAATCAAACAGCAAGAACCACAAACCAAAAACACAACTTCCAATGCAGGCTCACGTGAGATCGTTTCCCCCTGGGGCCAGCAAGCAAATAGAAGTTCAATTTGTTTGCAACAAAGAAGATCAAAGAAATAATAAATCCAAAGTAGAACAGAGGAAAATAAGCTACTTACATCATTTGATAACAAACGACATTATCTCACCATCAATCGATAAAATAAAGTCATTTTTATGTGGATTCTGACCAGTAAGAATACAACGGATGCAACCATGAAAGCAAAACTGACAGGCCAAAATAAAGGTTCCCCTAGCTCCTACCGGGCCAACCATGGAAAAGGTGGCCAACAAACAATCAAGAATTAGAATGTCAATCTCCGAGCAGTACAACAACTCCAATGTCATGAGAAATAGAGGCAAATGGTAACCAACCAATTTGCTTAGCCAAACCTCACTAACTGTCCTTGCCTAACCAGAAAGCAATCATATAGAGAAGGACCTTAGGTTGCTGGTTCAGTTAAAACCATTTCCCAAAGATAAGGTCGACAAGAGAACAGGAATTCGACTAAAACAACATTTTACAAGACACTGACACACAAACTGAGAGTACACCACGAACATACTTGTTTTCCATGTCAATGTGGGCCTGAAATAATTCAAATAGAAAATACTAATAGAGAGATCCTGAAGTAACGACATAACATCAGTTATACACAAGCAGTGGATTATTTACTCTTAGGAACAGGGTAAGCATATCACCATTTAGATAACGTAGATGTTACAGTTATGTCATACAAATCGATCTTCAAGATACAGAAACACCACAGGCTCTTCCAGCATGCAAACTGTCCAGGCAACATAAAGCGTACAGCAGAATCATTTCATGTACCTATGCAGAAACTTCTGATGGTGTCGTTGATGAACCGTTTCGGTGTCATGGTCTCTCCACGAGAGTGGTTCTTGAATACAACATCATCATCCCACCTGTGATAAAACACATGCACCGAACGTGATTAACCTCGCCAAAAAGCATGGCAGCATTACTTTCTCAAAAAAGAATTGCCACAACATAAAAAGAAGCATACAGTATGATACAGTAGGCATCACTGTTCCTAAGCCTATCCTTGGCTCTTTCTTTTTTAATCCTTTCGAGCTCTGCCATTAGAGCTTCAGTGACATCATCATCATCATTACATCATCGCTGAATAGATGCTCCGATTTGGTGAGAAACAGAAATAATAAATTGACATAAGTAGCCGAACTTACAAAATAATGGGCCCAAATAACAGCTGTATCCCGAAAAATATCAAGACCCCCAATAAAATGTCAACACAGTTCCAGCATTACTCTTTTTTCCCTTTTTACAGTTTGTTATAAAATATGGTTAGCCATTAATGCAGATTAAGCGTATACAAAAATGTCTCCTTGTATGCAGAGAAACAATTCAGCCCATTGCAAGAAGAATAAACATGATGAAAAGTTGACTCCTTGAAAATTTCAATGAAGCCCCTAATATGTACCTCACTGAATTCAGAAACGCCAAGTTATTTGTTCAGGTTAGTCCTGATAGCTACCACCAATCGAAGGATCTACAAATACAATGTTCATGAATTTGTTAAACAACTGTTCAAAGAAAGAAAGAAATATTTGGAACTGCTAGCAATTTAAACTATCCACGATCGCAGGTTAAAGCAATTCAGGCAAACCAAATTTCAGTATGAAACATCACAGATATACCCTAATAGCATGGAACCGTCAAAAACGACAAAAACACATACTAATAAGAGAAAACCCACTCTTTGTGACACAACTTACCACCTATAGATAATTACACAAACCTAGACTTTTACTTTTCCAATGGTTCAAGAACGTCCACCACCCATCTCAGACAAGCTTGAAACCAGCCTCTTGTCCAGCAACACGCCGGTTGACTCAGCCTCCCTGATCAGCTGCCGGCACTTGGCCATCCTCCCTGCTGCGGCATAGCCCTCAATCACATTACAGTATATGTCACTGGTCGGAACGAACCCAGCCTCCTTCAACCTCGAAAGGTACCGAAAAGCCCTTTCCAGGTCATGCAACGCCACACACAGCTTCACGATGACCCCGGTACGCCGGCAGGTCAAGAAGACAGTTTGCCTGCTCCATTTCCCAAACCAGGGCCAACGCCTCCCGGTGCCTCCCATCACGGGAGCGGCTGTGGATCACTGTCGTGTACATCACCACAGTTGGGTTCCTGCAAGACCCTCTGAACCAGCTGAACAGGCTCTCCACGGCTGCATACCGCCTGAGCTTTATGCAGACCTTCATGACAGCCGTGCAGTCCTGCGGTCGCAGGTCAAAGTCCGGCCTCTCACCGAGCTTGTCGAGCAGAGCAGCAGCGAGTCCGTAGCCTTCAGGTGTCCGGGCAACCTCCAGAATCAGCTTCGCATAGATGCTCGGGTGCAGTGTCCTCTTGTTCATCCTGGCAAGTTCAAGGAGCTTGCGTGCCAGGCCTACTTTGCCTGCCCTGATGAACCCACTAGTCATGGCCTCAAGGACAACGCGACTCGCCGAGGGGACGCACTCCTCAAGTGCGGACTCCATCTTCAGCTCGTCGAAGCGCGCCAAAACCTCGACGGTCGAAGCGAGGATCCGGTCATCAGGGAACAGAGGCACTGCGTTCTGCCCCTGTGCCAACACAGCGTCTGGAGCGCCCTCTCGGGAAGTCCCATGTGCCCGACTCCCGGATGGTCATGGACAGGGAGCCTTTCCGGAGGAAGTGGGCCCAACGGTCCAGCACTGTGCACACATCGGACTCCGGCGGGAGCGCGGCGATCTCCTTGGCAATCCCGACGAGGACCTCGGGGTTCTTGCGCACCTTGTCGCTGAACGAGGAGCGTGAAGCCAGCCGGATGTGCCCCCCCCCCCCCCCCCCCCCCCCCCCCCCCCCCCCCCCCCCCCCCCCCCCCCCCCCCCCCCCCCCCCCCCCCCCCCCCCCCCCCCCCCCCCCCCCCCCCCCCCCCCCCCCCCCCCCCCCCCCCCCCCCCCCCCCCCCCCCCCCCCCCCCCCCCCCCCCCCCCCCCCCCCCCCCCCCCCCCCCCCCCCCCCCCCCCCCCCCCCCCCCCCCCCCCCCCCCCCCCCCCCCCCCCCCCCCCCCCCCCCCCCCCCCCCCCCCCCCCCCCCCCCCCCCCCCCCCCCCCCCCCCCCCCCCCCCCCCCCCCCCCCCCCCCCCCCCCCCCCCCCCCCCCCCCCCCCCCCCCCCCCCCCCCCCCCCCCCCCCCCCCCCCCCCCCCCCCCCCCCCCCCCCCCCCCCCCCCCCCCCCCCCCCCCCCCCCCCCCCCCCCCCCCCCCCCCCCCCCCCCCCCCCCCCCCCCCCCCCCCCCCCCCCCCCCCCCCCCCCCCCCCCCCCCCCCCCCCCCCCCCCCCCCCCCCCCCCCCCCCCCCCCCCCCCCCCCCCCCCCCCCCCCCCCCCCCCCCCCCCCCCCCCCCCCCCCCCCCCCCCCCCCCCCCCCCCCCCCCCCCCCCCCCCCCCCCCCCCCCCCCCCCCCCCCCCCCCCCCCCCCCCCCCCCCCCCCCCCCCCCCCCCCCCCCCCCCCCCCCCCCCCCCCCCCCCCCCCCCCCCCCCCCCCCCCCCCCCCCCCCCCCCCCCCCCCCCCCCCCCCCCCCCCCCCCCCCCCCCCCCCCCCCCCCCCCCCCCCCCCCCCCCCCCCCCCCCCCCCCCCCCCCCCCCCCCCCCCCCCCCCCCCCCCCCCCCCCCCCCCCCCCCCCCCCCCCCCCCCCCCCCCCCCCCCCCCCCCCCCCCCCCCCCCCCCCCCCCCCCCCCCCCCCCCCCCCCCCCCCCCCCCCCCCCCCCCCCCCCCCCCCCCCCCCCCCCCCCCCCCCCCCCCCCCCCCCCCCCCCCCCCCCCCCCCCCCCCCCCCCCCCCCCCCCCCCCCCCCCCCCCCCCCCCCCCCCCCCCCCCCCCCCCCCCCCCCCCCCCCCCCCCCCCCCCCCCCCCCCCCCCCCCCCCCCCCCCCCCCCCCCCCCCCCCCCCCCCCCCCCCCCCCCCCCCCCCCCCCCCCCCCCCCCCCCCCCCCCCCCCCCCCCCCCCCCCCCCCCCCCCCCCCCCCCCCCCCCCCCCCCCCCCCCCCCCCCCCCCCCCCCCCCCCCCCCCCCCCCCCCCCCCCCCCCCCCCCCCCCCCCCCCCCCCCCCCCCCCCCCCCCCCCCCCCCCCCCCCCCCCCCCCCCCCCCCCCCCCCCCCCCCCCCCCCCCCCCCCCCCCCCCCCCCCCCCCCCCCCCCCCCCCCCCCCCCCCCCCCCCCCCCCCCCCCCCCCCCCCCCCCCCCCCCCCCCCCCCCCCCCCCCCCCCCCCCCCCCCCCCCCCCCCCCCCCCCCCCCCCCCCCCCCCCCCCCCCCCCCCCCCCCCCCCCCCCCCCCCCCCCCCCCCCCCCCACAAATAGATTATTATGTATGTGATCAACAAGCCCTTACTTTATATAGATGCTCAAAGAAGTAGATACATTTGGTTTGGTTGCATCTTTCAGCAACAATAATTCTCATCAACTTATACATGCATACATACATTGGCTGGTGATTAAATCTATCCACAACAAACTAACACAGCTTCCAGAAAAAGGCTTACATGTTAATGGCTCGGATGCAGAAAGCAAATGGACGCACCAGCCTCACATATTGGGCGGCATGCATGCATACAAAGAAAATTGCAACATTTTCTAGCTTGTCTCTGGTGATTGTGGTCACGGGCACACACACACACACTTCTTTTTCAAACACAAATAAGAAGGCATCGTTGGCATGCTCAAGTTCCTCTGGCGTCCATTGCAACGATGGTGTGTCTGCCGGACATGCTCCAATGAAGCCACCAGGCTCGGGCGCCATCCTGGGGACTGCCTCTTGCATATGCTCTAATCTGCATGCATGGCAATGATGCCGGACGGACCTGACATGCCCCGATGATGCCACCAGGCTCAGATGCCAACGGATGCGGCTCCGCCTCTCCCATATGCTCTAATCTGCATGCATGAGAAAAAGCAAGTCACTTTTAATACTGATAAGCTGAAACCGTCAAACAAGACAGCTAAGAACTCCAATTTTCCCCTCCCAAATTTGAGTCGAGCGACTCAGACAGCAGGACTAGTCCAGACTAGTCGTAGACTAGTCTCTCGACCGCTCGACTCATCGAATTAGTCTACACGAGATTCGCAGTCGACACCACAGTTGCGACTCATGGACTAGTCCATCGACTAGTCTCGACTAGTCCTTCGACTCGTAATCAGTGGTTGCACGGCATTGTCTCCGTGCCGTGGTCCATGAACACACGCCCGGAAACAACTCTGTCAGCCAAACTTCTCAGCCATTTCAATCTGAGCCATACACAATCAAAAAACATGACGAGCACATCAGCACCAGGGTCAATTACAACGACACATTATGTGAAGCAACACGATTGCATCCTACAGCAATAGGAGTTATTATGTTTAGACCAAGAGTCCGGAATTAGTTGTTTTACTACTGGTTAAGGGAAGAACTAGTGAAACCAAAATCTCAATGTCCGCCTACAAGTTATGACATACACAAACCAAAACAAGAAGTGGCCCAACAAGAGACATTCTGACCATATAAATCATCACAATGCCAAACTGCTACCACAGCTCAAGGACCATGGATGGGCACACAGAGCATACAAGAAAGCAGGGGAGAGCAACAAAAGTGGCTCACCTACGCCAGACTCGAAGAAGTGGCCACCGAAGGCGCCACACAGGAATAAGCGCCGGCACTGACAGAGCTGCTTTGCCGGGCAAACTCGTAATGGAAAGAATTGTCTCGTCACATGCTCCATTAACACATGCCTGATGAGGTCGATCACCCTCTTATGCACCCACATCTTGAACCGGCCCCAGCTGTTGGCACCTGATTAGAAAGCAAGATAGCATTGTTAGAGCAAGTTTTTTTTCAACAGAAACTGCAGCACATGGAAATGGATAACAAGCATCAATTGTTTTCCAATGTCATCCAAGCATCACAATCCTCTTCTAGAAACAACACTACCCACTGCAACTATATACAACAGGCACATACATCATCACAAGAGACGAAAATTAAGTGTTCAGCATACACAAACAGGGAGAAATTTCAGTTTACTTTAACCAAAAAATGGTGTGGCATATTCATAGATATTGAACATCCAAAAGTTCAAGATAACACAGAGATCAGAAAGGACAGTCTAGTACTTAATCCAATGATAATAAGCGACCATGCCAATCAACATTAAGAAAAGACTGAAGCTGGGCAAGCACACAGCCAAAACAGACCACCCGCAGGCCTGAAGCATCAACCACACAAACATGGACAAGGAAAACACTCGACGCACGCAGCAAACACCCAACTAGAGCAGAGGGACAAAAGAGAAAAATTAAAAGGACTGAACTTGAGGGCAAAATCCACTAACCATTAGACCAGAATCATCACATGAAGCACAAGTGTTTGCAACACAGACCATCAGCACAATATTGTGTGCAAATAAATACTTAAATTGTTTCCTCCTAAGGATTGACAACTTGTTCAGCACACACAGAGTGGTTAATGGAGAAGGCTATATTACAGTTCACTGATATTTTATATTTTCAGAAGAAGAAAAGCTAAACAACGGACAGATTGGTGTGGAAATTTGAAGGAGAAGCATTGTTTGTCACATGGCTAGAATAATTTGCAGATGCATATCAGCTAGGATAGGACCTCTCCTATCTAAAGAGGGTTTCAGTTTTCTTCTCACACCACGGCTATTGTGGTGCAGTAAGCTAATTCGATGGCACCCAGAGCATAGCATGAGAGGGGGAGAGAGAGAGAGATACCTTCCATCGAGACGGCCGGCACTAGGGTCAGAGCAGGGTGAGAGCGGGGTCATCTGTGGTGCACCTGCGCGCGCGTGAGTTAAATCAAAACGAGCAAAACAGAGGGAGAGAGAGAGAGGTCGGGAGGTGAAGAGGGACCTGTAGTGACGAGCTCCAGGCCTTCCAAGTTGTGGTGTCGGAGCTCCGTGCTGTTGACCGGACAAAGGACCCTGGCCTTCCATGGCAATAGAGGAACGTGCAAGCACTGCCGCTGTGACACACAACCAACTGCCGGATTACATACAGTAAAAAAGATCAGTTTTTTTTCTCATTACAGCAAGAGAGACAATGAGGTAGGAAACACACAATCAAACCATCAAATGTACATGATGTTTGTCCGAATGAAAACTGACTTAGCCAAAAACTACATATAGACAATAGACTTTGGCATCACAAAACAGAAACAGTCCACTCCTGACAGATCCATTTAGTACAACATAACAAACATGCCAATTGACGAGAAAAAAAGGAAAGATTGACATTAACAGAGCTACAAAGATGAACCTTACAGGAAACAAAAGGCATCAGCAAGCATGATGAGGACCTTTTCAAGTTGCCTAAACTTTTTTTTTTACCACGAAAGCATTGCACTTAAAAGCAGTTCAATATCATCATAATTTATCCAAAGAAATTAGCAAACTAATCGTCCTGTTAAGCAGCTACAGACCGTTAAGAAGCCAAGGATAACTGAAGAAGCATCCCAGATGATCAGCATAAATCACATGGTAAAGTGAAAACAGAAGGTGTTCATATTAGCAATGTACAACATTTCCATATCGTAGCCAGAGGGAAATTGACTAGTTAATAACTACTCCCTCCATCCCAAAATGTAAGACCATTTTTGACAGTGTAGATCTTACAATTTGGTAGATCTTACAATAAAGCAGCACATCAAGTAGATCTTACAATTTGGTACGGAGGGAGTAGCTAACAGCAACATTTACAAAGTCCAATTGAGGACAAGCCAAAAACCTAAGTAGCCATGGCACCAACCTAAAGGCCATGACCCAGAGCTATACGGCGTAGCCATGGTTCGATGACCACATACTCAGGGCAAGGGAAAGAAGAGGAACTCGGGAGAGCTCACCTCTAATGTTTGTAGCAAAGGACGAACCACACTGTCGCCGAGAGGCTGGACATCCACGCATGTGACCCTCTGCTCTAAGGAGACAGAGCGTGCACAAGCAGCCCGTAGAGGAGGAAGAGCATGCAGAGCTCCATGCTGATGCTCTTGTCAACGCCAAGCTTCCTGGACATATAATCTGGAGCATACGCAATCGAACAATAAGACGAGCACATCAAGTAGAGAGAAAGCAGCACACATAGAGATGGATAACAAACATCAATTGTTTTCCATTGTCAGGCATTCAAGCATCACAATCCTATTCCAAAGACAAGACTACCCGGTGCAACTACAACAGGCACATCATGACAATGGACAAATGTGTTCGTACTTGACAAGATGGATATGTAATTGCGACGGGTTAATCTAAGTAAAATAAAACGGTCAACCATTGCCCTCTACTAGTGTTGGTACAAAGTGATGGAATCTTATTGATCACCGATCTAATGCGCAAATGCTCAAACCCAAGTGATAACCTCTATTGCCAGACCCAAATAGCAATTACTCCCTCTGTAAAGAATACTATAAGATCTTTTAAATCACTAAATAGCTAGTGATCTAAAAGATCTTATATTTCTTTACAGAGGGGGTACTTTTGTACTATTAGCAAAACGTTTGATCAATCTAGCCAGACCCCTAACTCGCCCCTCTCCTCCAATTGGCTCTGCTCCTGGATCAAGTCGTCCATGGACATCTCGGTATCAACATTAACTGGCATCTCCTGTGAAACAGCCAACAAATTTGCAACAAGCCACACAGCAATACGTACAGAATTAATTTTTTTCGAGATGATGAATTTGTTACAGCAGAAACAAAAAAAATAGGGCTTTTATTCCCTCCATGGGTGTCCCAGTGAACTGAAACCTCCTCAAAACTACATGGATCGGTGCACCCCCGACCAAAACAAAACAAACGAGCTAGCCAGGGGAATATTAACGAGCCGCAAGCATGGAAGGGAGGAAGGAAAGGTCATCGCTTTACCACCGCCGCAGAACTTGAAGGTGCAGTTGCCATCGTGGTGCTTCTGGCTGCACTGGGACATGGTCGTACAACGCCTGCGGCTGCTGGTCTTCAGTGCCTCTTGTCGATGCCGAGCTTCCGGAACATATAATCTGGAGCATACGCAATCAAACAATAAGACGAGCACATCAAGTAGAGAGAAAGCAGCACACATATAGATGGACAACAAAACATCAATTTGTTCTTATTTTGTTGTTTTCGCATCAATTAACAGGCAGAAAGCACCTGTAAAATGCTCCAGATGCTCCTGATGGGAGTTAAACAATGCAGTATTTCACATTTCTGAGATAGAAATTAAGAGGGCTATCCAAATAACCATAGAGAAAATCCATTATCCAAACCAAATAAACTTCAGATAACAGTGCAAATACAGGGTTCAGGCGTTCGGCACATGTTTCGACATGCCCACTAATTGAGCACAAATAATCAAATTTTGCATGTACCACAAGGGATACTCTTTACTAGTTGCTTCACAGAAACAACGGGTCCATAACAAAGCGCAGATTCATGTTCTTCGTAGCATTTTAATCCATGTAAACAAACAATCTGACATCTGAAATACATAACATGTGAAGAAAAAAAAGTAACAGGGTCATATCTCAATCATCCCGAACACATTATGTTTATAAAGTTGATACTAACAAAACTAATAATATGGAAAGACATCAAAACGAAGGACAGTATCTACCAGCAGCAAGTCTATGAATCCGGATGCCTATAATATTATTTGTCCCAATTCACAACCGATCAATTTGATCTAGTAAGATGTGCAATTACATGTGAGGTCATTTCTCATTCTTTGGCATCTCAAACAACCTCTAGGGACGTCCTGCTGCTATTCAATAAACAGGGCACCTAAGTACATAAATAACTAGACCGATAAGAGACTGATACTGTCCATGTCCAGTGCAGATAACTGAAGTCACCAGCGACACGAGCATCAAGACACAATCGCATACAGTGAACATAGATAATCATTGCCAACAAATTCAGAAATTATCCTAAAAAACAGAAATTAGCAGACCAATCAATGTGCTAGATTGAAGGAAAAAAATCAATTATTGACAGCATCTGGAGCATTTTACAGGTGCTTTCTGCCTGTTAATGGATGCGAAAACAATCAATCTAGTCAGACCCCTAACTCGTCCCTCCCCTCCAATTGGTTATGCTCCTGGATGAAGTCAGCAATGAACATCTCGGTATCAACATAAATGGCGTCTCCTGTGAAACAGCCAACAAATTCGCTGCAAGCCACACGGCAATACGTACAGATTTAATTGTTTCGAGTTGATGAATCTGTTAAAGCAGAAACAAAAAAATAGGGCATTTGTTCCCTCTGTTCCATCCATGGGTGTCCTAGTGAGAACTGAAACCTCCTCCAAAATATCCATGGGTGCACCCCGGGACCAAAACAAACAAACGAGGAAGGGAGGAAGGAAAGGTCGACGCTTTACCACCGCGATAGAACTTGAAGGTGCAGTTACTGTCGTGGTGCTTCTGGATCCACCGGGACGCGGTCGTACGGCTCCTCCGGCTCCTTTTCTTCAGTGACTCTGACGGTGGTGGTGGTGCTGTGCGAAGAAGAAGATGGCCGAGCCCCGCCACAGGCAGGAACGAGCACTTGGCGAGGGGGCGAATCAACAGCTGCGGGTCATGGATCCGTCCATCAGGCACGCCTCCTCTGCTGCTCGCCGCAGCTCGTCCTCCGCTGCGGCGGGAGAGGACGAGAGCGACGGGCCGTCGCGGTACCCGCTCCCGGGAAGAAGGCGGGCGCCGAGGCTGGTCGCTGACGAAGGGGAGAACGGATCCGGGGCCTGCGCCCTTGGATGTCGAGGAGGAGCACCGGCGCTGGTCCTGCGATGCGAATCCTGCCTGCGGCCGCCATGGCCGCGCCGTGGGCTAGGGTTTCGGACGTGACGAGGGGAGCCTGCGGAGGTTGGACGCGGCGGCTAGGGAAAGAAGGAGAGGGTGGGGGGCGCCGGCGGTGGGGCGGAGGCCGGGAGGTCGCCGGTGGGGCTGGGGGAGAGGTCGCCGGTGGCGTTGGGTGAGTCGGGGGAGAGGGAGGAAGACAGCGAGCGAGTGTGCGGTGCGGGGTTGGTTTGGGTTTGGTTGGGCTTCCTCTAGGATAAGCTCTTTGGTTTCATTTCCGTTTCAAATTTTTCGCCTTGGCCCGAGCGCGAATTATTGGCGGCACACTTTCGGATGCCGCGGGCGGTAGACTTTTCAGGGCGATGGGCGGCACATTTTTCGCCTTGGCCCAAGCGCGCGCCAAAACGGCTGGCGGCAGACTTTTCGGACGGTGATCCATGTCTTTGATGTGATTGGTCGGGATTGGCCTCCCACGGATCCATCATCTCCTTTCGGCCGATTCCGACCGTCCATCTCTTTACTTTTGAAATCCGATGATGGACACCTCACATCATGTCAATCGTAGTCACTGCTCCATATAAAACCTAAGTTTCTCCGTGTACTATTCTAGTCTGACACAAAATTTAGAAAACAAATTCAATGTAAAATACTATATGAAACTAAAAAATATTGAAATTAATTTCTTTTTTAACCGCAACCTCTATATTTTTTCCGCCCTCGTGAAGGTTAGATTGCCACTACTTCGGTAAACCGGGTAACCCAATTGGGGAACAATCTTGAGTTGAGAAGAAAGTGTGACTCAGGCCAACTCCAACGTGGTGACCCAAACGGACGTCCATTGTGTTTTGTTTTTGTCCGCTTGGGTTGAGCAGGCAGACATGATTATCCGTTTTGCGTCCGTGCGGCCAGGCCGCCCCGACGCATTTTAAACAATGGCCGTATTTAAAACTTAAATTTAAACTAAAAAGGCATAATAATAATTTAAACTTGAAGGTATATATTATATTAAGTCCAAAAGTCCTGGCCGTACTCGCCGAGGTACATTAAACTTAAACTCAAAATAGTTAAACGAAACCCTAGATCTGTCATCGCCACCATCCTGGGCGTCTTCACTCCATGTTGCCGTCGCCGTACTGGTCGTCTTCGTCATCCTCGGTGAGGTCGATGAAGGGTGGTGGCTGCCAAAGGTTGGTGGGCGGCTGCTGCGGTTGACGCACCACCCGCGGCACCTGCACCTGCTCACGATCCGAGGACGGTGACCATGTATCGGTGCCCATCCACACGGGCGGGGCAGACACGTACTCCGGCACCATCATCGACGTCCATGTCAATGACTGCCCCCCCCCCCCAACGCCAGGTCCCAGGTCGCGGTCGGAGGCTTCGGGATGGCCATGTCATCCCATCGTGGTTGGCGGTTAATCTCCAACAGACGGACACGGCCGCTCGCCGGTTGAGATGCCACCCATTTGGCAGGTGCGCGTCGGGCCACGGCAGGTGTCCCCGTAACACGGAAGCAACATAAGTGGAGAAGTGGACTAGTCGATCCACACACGGGGGTAGCCATTAAGAAGGACCTTGGCTAGGGTGGTTGGGTGGCTGACAGGCGGGACCGTCCACACGTCGGGTTAAATGAGGCCAGTGGGAAGTGGTTGGACGGCTGACAAGCGGGACCGTCCATGTGTCGGGTTAAATGGGGCCGGTGGGAAGTGGTTGGACGGCGGACAGGCTGACCCAAGGGCGGACAACAACGAGAGGACACACGCTTGTCCGTCCAGCTTTTACATACGCCATGCCATGTATTTGGTTTCTCTTCATGTGACTTCAAGAGTGAAATCTGATAGTTTAATGTTTGCGTCTTTAGGTTTATAGGGTATCGAATACATATAGTTAATAATGGCAGCAAGATAAGCATGTTATGTATGGCTAGTTGCGTTAATGAGATGGAATATCACATTATCAAAGGAAAGAGCTATCTCATCGATCAACGGACAAGGATGCCGACCAAATGTGTGTGCATGCGTCTATGGACACGTCTAGATTACTTTCATTGGCAACGTACGTCGCACTCCTCTCACGCGATCTAATAAAGGAAGCATACATATACGAGTATGTGTTGATCGTGTCATCGGTTTCTATCCACTTCTTAAATGACCAACTCCTCCGTTCACAGCTTATAGGCTAGAACAATGGCTACCTCATGGTTGCTATTGTATTTATCTCCATTGAAAATAATTAACCTCTAATTGCTTACTTTTCTAGAAGTTATCACAATAAAATCATATTTTTTCTACAATTGTTCCCGTCGTCATTAAAACTATTCTATGATTTTTCCCGTTGTCATTATAATTATTCTATGATTCTCTCAAATGATATCATAAATTATTTCATTGAAAGCAAGATCCAATAATTTGAGTCTCTGCACTCTTCACATGAAATGACGAGAAATAGTGTACAAGTATACATGGAAAATACGAATGAATCACCATGCACACAAAAAATGTGTATATATGGTACTGTGACCTAATTTGTCACCTCCTGACTCCACGGTGGGACACGATGGCGACAGGAAACCTGAGGCTGAGAGGGAGATAGCGAGGCCATGTTTGTCGACGACAAGTGAGTTTTGGGCTTCTGTGGCCAATGGTCAGCCCATGTGATGTGTGTGTAGGGTGAAGGTCAAGTGCATGATGGCTGGTAAATGCGATTCGTGTATGATTTCTAGATAATTTACATCTACATTTTACCAAGTAGTGGATGTACTTATATTTTAATTTGATTGAAAAGTTTGACTAGAATATCAAATGATGTTTGGTCTCCGACCTATTTGACATGACTTTATGGGGGGTTAGAAGCATTATCGTTGGCATGCATGGCAACTTGCCAACCATTTTTTTTGTGAACATTGTTGGTTGGCCACACACACACACCTGGCACAAATGATCGTTATTGTCGACCGTTATTTAATGTGAAAAAAAGATCCAGATAATCACGATGGCATATGAGTGGTATTGGCCAAGTGTGTTAGACACAATAAAACGGTGGGGGCAAAGAATTCAGTGGTACAATTTGATGGCTAATTTGCACGATCTTTAATCGCCGAGGTCGTTAGTGTCAAGACATAGTTGCAATATGATTTCCAACTCCTATGTCCCCCCTCCTACTTCACACAAAGGAGGATTTTCACTCCTATTGTCATTGTTGGCATTGGCACTATCAGTCCAACACAATCGATATTGTTGTTTATTGTGATGTATATAGTGGAGGGTTACAATCGCTAGACCAACAATGCACACATTGTGAAGCAAATAGGTAGTTAGACCCGGAGTACGATCGAATAGGTAGTTGGTCACTGTGGAGGAGCTCAAAATTGATGGTGTAGTTACTCCTGGCACTGGCATGGGGGGTCAACAATGATCACATATATGATCTTGTGTTGTGAGTTCAATTGTTTTGAATAGTATTTCATCTCCGCCCTTTAAAAATTAACATTTTGAAAAGTATTTATGTATTTCTTTTAGCCTTGTTCCAAAATAATCTCAAAATTTTACTAAAGCTATGTATTCGTATAAGAGGTGCATATGTAAGCTTCCCGTACGTCTCAATCCTTTTGTGTTTTATAGTGCTGTTGAATTTTCTGTGTGTAAATAAGATCAATATTGAGGTGGTTTCATGTATTTTGTTCCTTATATAATCACATGGTTGTCTTTTTACTTTTTGGAGAAGCATCGTTATTCCCTTGTCTCTGCACGTGCGAAAGCAGCCATATCGTCACATAAAATAATGAGTTATCCTGAATCAAGCAGACTAGGAGTATGATGTTGAGAAATACTAGCTATCAAAACACTACTTGTTTCGTGCCTTCGATGTACAAGACAACTCTTTTCATGGGAACACTAGGGCAAGCGATTTTTTTAATCATGTTTTTCCTCAAACAAGCCATATTAGATGATATTCAATGCAGTTTCCAAAACATGTTATATTGTAGAGCTTTTAGATTTGAGTATTAATTTCCAACGGAGAAAGGCCGCCGTGGGTGGCGGCGTGTCATATTGTAGAGGGGAGGGGGGCAACCTTCTTCCACTGCGGCCCGCCGTCCTCTTCTTTTTTTTTGACAGCATGAGTGTTTTGGCCCCTCTCTTTCTCTGTCGTGGTCACAAGAGCGGCATTGGTTATGCATGCTTCTTCCTTGGTGGCCCGTATCTTTATTCGTGGCTGAAGGGCGGAAGCCGGCGCAGGTGCTTTCGGAGGGACGAGCTGGTAGTAGCTAGCAATGGAAGCAAGCGGGACGAAGGTGTCGCGGCTTTGACGGAGGTGGGGGCATGCGGGTTAATGGCGACCACTGGGGCGTGCCTCAACTCTCGGCGACGATGCATGTATGGTCATCCTTCATGTTATCGCCGATCGGGTGTGGGCCGCCCGGTGACTGTGAGAGAGGGAGAAGTTGGATCGAGGCCGCGTGGTGATGCGATGCTTCAATCGGCAACGCCAGGAGGCATGTAGCCCCTGTGTCTTTGGTAGAACTTTGGTTTTTGACGATGTTAGATTGTGGTGACTGGTGCTCGGGCGGCAGCATCGGCTGGTGCAGAGTATATATGTGGGTGTCTTGGAGTGTGGTGTGCGGAAGGTGGCTTGTGGCTAGCATGCATTGAAATCTGTAAAAGGTCATATGTTAAGAAACGGAGGAGGTACCTAGCATGCATTGAAATTTCTTTATTTTTGTTCTCCCCCCCCCCCCCCCCCCCCCCCCCCCCCCCCCCCCCCCCCCCCCCCCCCCCCCCCCCCCCCCCCCCCCCCCCCCCCCCCCCCCCCCCCCCCCCCCCCCCCCCCCCCCCCCCCCCCCCCCCCCCCCCCCCCCCCCCCCCCCCCCCCCCCCCCCCCCCCCCCCCCCCCCCCCCCCCCCCCCCCCCCCCCCCCCCCCCCCCCCCCCCCCCCCCCCCCCCCCCCCCCCCCCCCCCCCCCCCCCCCCCCCCCCCCCCCCCCCCCCCCCCCCCCCCCCCCCCCCCCCCCCCCCCCCCCCCCCCCCCCCCCCCCCCCCCCCCCCCCCCCCCCCCCCCCCCCCCCCCCCCCCCCCCCCCCCCCCCCCCCCCCCCCCCCCCCCCCCCCCCCCCCCCCCCCCCCCCCCCCCCCCCCCCCCCCCCCCCCCCCCCCCCCCCCCCCCCCCCCCCCCCCCCCCCCCCCCCCCCCCCCCCCCCCCCCCCCCTCTTTGTGACACAACTTACCACCTATAGATAATTACACAAGCCTAGACTTTTACTCTTCCAATGGTTCAAGAACGCCCACCACCCATCTCAGACAAGCTTGAAACCATTCTCTTGTCCAGCAACACGCCGGTTGACTCAGCCTCCCTGATCAGCTGCCGGCACTTCGCCATCCTCCCTGCTGCGGCATAGCCCTCAATCACATTACAGTATATGTCACTGGTCGGAACGAACCCAGCCTCCTTCAACCTTGAAAGGTACCGAAAAGCCCTTTCCAGATCATGCAATGCCACACACAGCTTCACGATGACCCGGTACGCCGGCAGGTCAAGAAGACAGTTTGCCTGCTCCATTTCCCAAACCAGGGCCAACGCCTCTCGGTGCCTCCCGTCACGGGAGCGGCTGTGGATCAATGTCGTGTACATCACCACAGTTTTTTTTTGAAGCGTATACGTATTCATTAAGTCAAAGACAAAACGAGTACAAAATACGTACACACAGAGACGGAAAGGACCAGAAGGACACGTAGCCCGTACACATTTGCAGAAAGGTCCCTCAAGAAAGAAGAAATTACAACGAGGTCCTTAGAACCCTCTGCCACACCGAGACCAATCCATCGCTCGACTCCGGCGCCGACGAGCACCAGCAGAAGAAGCAACAGAAGCCAGATCACCCGAAGTTGAAGAAGCTCCATCGCCACAATGGCTTTGTGAACCACCAGAAGGAGCACCGAAAATGCCCACCTATCGCTGTGGAGTGCGGGTCGGGGAACAACCCCAAGCTTATCTTCAACCTCCGGATCCAGATCCACCCAGCGACGAGGTCGCGGATACACACCAGATCCGCCTGCCACCGGCCACAGGCCCAGAACGGACCACGCATCCATCCAGCCCGCCGCCAGCCTCGACAGGCCGACGAGCAGAGCTCCAGAACACGATCTCCCCTCTTCCCACCGGCGCTGGAGGCGACGCCGGCGCGACGCGGGCGAAGAGGAAGAGCAAAAGTCTCCAGCGAGATCCCCACCGCCGCCTCGGCGATCTCGCCCCGACAAACTCACTCTAAGGGCTCGGGACACCACACCACGGCGGCGCCGAGAAGAAACCCCAGAGAGATTTATTCGCAGTGGCAGCGACGGCATCGACCGCACCCCACCGAGAAACCCTAACAAACTAGCTAATCCTAGCGTAGCTGTACACAAGTCCGACCGGCGATTCACCCCCCCTCCCCCCTCCGACGGCACCAGTGCCGACGGGAAGGAGGAAGGAGGCGGAATCGCCGGCGGAAGCGCGCGTCGCCCTTCGGTCGCCTCGGGGGTACTGTAGACGAGGGGATAAGACCGAGAGGGAGAATGTGTGCCCAAGTTTTTGTACATCACCACAGTTGGGTCCCTGCCAGACCCTCTGAACCAGCTGAACAGGCTCTCCACGGCTGCATACCGCCTGAGCTTTATGCAGACCTTCATGACAGCCGTGCAGTCCTGCGGTCGCAGGTCAAAGTCCGGCCTCTCACCGAGCTTGTCGAGCAGAGCAGCAGCGAGTCCGTAGCCTTCAAGTGTCCGGGCAACCTCCAGAATCAGCTTCGCATAGATGCTCGGGTGCAGTGTCCTCTTGTTCATCCTGGCAAGTTCAAGGAGCTTGCGTGCCAGGCCTACTTTGTCTGCCCTGATGAACCCACTCGCCATGGCTTCGAGGACAGCACGGCTCGCCGAGGGGACGCACTCCTCAAGTGCGGACTCCATCTTCAGCTCGTCGAAGCGCGCCAAAACCTCGACGGTCGAAGCGAGGATCCGGTCATCAGGGAACAGAGGCACTGCCTTCTGCCCCTGTGCCCAACACAGCATCTGGGGCGCCCTCCCGGGAAGTCCCATGTGCCCGAGCTCCTGGATGGTCATGGACAGGGAGCCTTTCCGGAGGAAGTGGACCCAACGGTCCAGCACTTTGCACACATCGGACCCCGGCGGGAGCGCGGCGATCTCCTTGGCAATCCCGACGAGGACCTCGGGGTTCTTGCGCACCTTGTCGCTGAACGAGGAGCGCGAAGCCAGCCGGATGTGCTGCGTCGGTGTCGGAGTGACGGGCGGCCACGTCTTGTGGGGCAACGGCAGCGGGAGAGGCCGCTGCGTTGCCGGGTTTGGAGGCTTCACCGGCCTCCGGCGCATCGGACGGGCAAACAGCGCCGAGATGGCTTCAATCTCGTCCTTGCCCCATTCCAAACTCCCATCTTCCTGATGCGCAGCGGCGTCCTCTTCATACGCCTGTCGCTTACCGCATGCCGATTCCCTGGCGAGACCTCTGCTGGATGGCCGAGCGCAAGAGACCCGAGCAGTAGACCGACGACCAAAGCTGCTGCTGCTGCTGCTGCTGCGAAGGAACTTGGCGCCGACGGTCTTCGCCAATGCCGGTGCCAGGGAAACGCCGTCCGGCAGCGCGGAGAGAGGCGGACAGCTCGCCAGAGATGACATGGCCGGCGAAGCACTCTCCTCCTCGCCTCTTCCGCCCGTCCCCTGCTGGGTGCTGTGACCACCCGTGCTGCAGGCACGTGGCACCAAGGAAGCACCGCGCGCTCGGCCCCTTGAGCCGGGGAGGCAATCCGACGAACACCTTGAGTGCAGCCGAGGGGGTCGGACTCCCTCGGCTCCTCCAACTGGACCTGCCTCCGCCGGCCTTGTCAGCTCGATCTGGCGAGCGCGTACGGCCGCAGTGCACTGCAAGTGCGTGTTCGTGACCGCCGCCAACCCCACGTCCGTCCCGCCGGCCGCCGCGTGTGAGAGCTGCCGTGAGAGGATTTGGGGATAAATTTCACTTGCTCCGAGTCGTCTCAGCAGAAGCAGCAGGCAGCCAACGCATTATTTACCTTTTATTTTTGGACCGGCCCAGTAACAGATGCACACCTTCGATTTTCTGTTTGTTTCTTTCGGCCCGTTTTTTCAGTTTCTTCGTTTCAGACGAGAGCGGCGTTTTGGCTCCTGAGCTCATCGGCTCCCGGCCATTAACAGTAAGAAAAAAATATCCCTAAAAAAATAAAAATAAAAAATAGAAAAACAAAAAGATATCTGATTTTGTTTTTCTTGTAAGATGTCTGAGTGTGTGTTGTCCGTGTCAATTTTCAGCGTGTTGAGTAGCTCTTAGCAAAAAAGACAAATTTGGGTTATGCCACAAAGTTTACTGTTTGTGCACTGTACAGACCGGTTTTGCTTTTTTTTTTGTTCAGAGCTACTCAGTCGTCCGAACACGCTGAAATTGGCGCGGACCTCACGCGCTCAAATATCTTCCAAACAAAAGAAATCAGATATTTTTAAAAAAATTCTAGTATTTGTTTTGAATTTATTGTTCACCGGGTGCAGATGAGCCCCGACTCAGAAATGGATATTTGATTTCTGACTCGTTATTTGCATTTCTTCATCGGTTTCTTTGGGTGTTTTTGCTTTTCTTCACCAGTTTCTTCGGGTATCTCTGTTTTTATTTAGCATTTATTCACCGTTTTTTCTCTGATTTTTTATTTTTCCTTTTTCTTGTTTTTCAATACATGTGTACCCTTTCCAAAACACATTGCACAATGTTCATATACACGCGGAATATATTTTCTATACACATTGAACTTTTTTCAAATACATATTTTAAATATTTTCTTGATATGTGTTAAAAAAATACACGTTGAATATATTTTTATTGGCACGAAACATTTATAGTAAACCACACAAACATTTTATTACATTCTATACACATTTTCTAAAAATGTCACAAATTGTTTCTGAAACACGAGAATATTCCTTTAAAATGTCATGTAAATATTTTTTAGTGTTACAAAACATTTTTTTACTATGCAAACATTTTTAATATTGTATAAACATTTTATAAATATGTCACATATATATTTTAAAATGGAAGTCCCCTAAAGGCTTCAGTTCAATGGAGGTCCCCTGAAGGCTTCTCTTCCCTCGCCGATGAGCCACGCATTCTTAGAGTCAGAGACCATGGTGCAGCACGCGTGGTCGACGGGCTCCACCACTGCGGTGCTCCTCCTCTCTCCCTGACCACAACCCATGAGTGCACGAGTTAGAGACCATGGCCGGCAAAGGCAGCGCAACAGCGGCAGCGGCAACCTCTAACCCAGTCCCTCGATTTGGTTTCCGTCCATGGGTGTAAATTGTTTGAGACCCATTTGTCTCTGTCCAAACCAAACCAAATCAGTCCAATAATTGGTACAGTCCAGTCTGAACCAAATTAATTAGGGGCTTAGCCCATTCCATCCAATCTGAAGGCAGACCAATAGGAAAACTGAACTCAAACTGTAGTTTCAGTCCAAACTATTCACAGGTTTAATGACATGACTACAATTGTATGCCTCCAAATTCTTTCCAAAGCCGCAACTGAACTTGTCATCATTGCACCACCGTAGCTCACCCCAATAATGGACAACATCGAGAAATCCAACCACTTTAAGTACATGTGTTGTAGAGAAAAAATGCCGTTGAATGGCCATAATAGTTAGGGGTGGGCATAAAAACCGACGAACCAAAGACCGAACCGATACCGAAACCGAAAAAACCGAATTTTCGGTTTTTGTCACTGCTACAGTAAAATTCGGTTTTCAGTTATACTAACCGAATTTAATTCGGACTGTTCGGTGTTATACCGATAACCGGAACAGAAACCGAAGTAACGTGATCGAACACGCAAAATCCCAGCGGCCTGGTCGCTATGAACCTTAACAGGTACTTCGCGTGCCCGCATGTGCGAGTCATGGACGGCCTTGTACCTCCTCTGGGCCTTCCACGTACATGCAACTATCCAAGGCCCACTCTTTTGCACAATAGTTTCTCTCTGGCGCACAGTACGATACTTCACTGGATATATCCCACCTCGGCTAGCTAGACGGGATGACACAGTGAGCTTGGCTACTTAAGAAGACAGGGTACGATGGGTACAACGCACAAAACAGTTAGCCTGCGCCAAGGAAACACTTAATGCAGTGTTATTTTGAGTTTATTCTTTCTACCGTTAATTCAGTGCATGCTGAAAAAAATAATATGTTTTCTGTACATGGTCCCTAGTTCGGTTAAAACTGAAAACCGAACCGAAAAATCGGTTAACCGAACTTTCGGTTAGTTGAATTTTTGTGTCTATTTCGGTTTTCACTTTGACTAACTGAATTTGTAAAAAAAAACGAACAGTAGAAACCGAATTTTCGGTTTCTACCGAACGCCCAGGCCTAATAATAGTAGACCGCCGCTTATGGTGGACGCTGGCAATCGCCAAGCATCTCGACAGATGGTCGCCTCGATCTAGACACACAGTCGCTCTAGTATCGCGAGACCAAGCCGACGACTGTGCTGGCAAAGGCTCGAAGGAAGGGGTCATCGAAGAAGACGATGGTGCCACTGTCGATGCACATGGAATCACGTCAATGACAACACAGATAAGTAACCCGTTATCCCTCGAAAACAGTGGAGTCAAAAACTCCTGGGCTCCTCGGCGGTGTCACACCAAGCGTCACCAGGATAGAACTTTATTCAAGATGCCACCGCCATCACAGCCGAAGCGTTGTCACCTTGACCCAAAAAACTACTACACAAAAGATCAGAGAAGAGGATTCCACCCCCCCCCCTCCCGCCTCAAAGCGCTGGAGAGATTGAAATTTTGGCGGCTAGCGACTCTCCACGGTAGTGGAGACTTGCGAGTCAGTTTTCCGCTTAGTACCTGATAGAAAAAATAATCCTTTATTAGTAGCTTCATTTTGTATTATTGATGTAAAATCGAGCGTGTCTAGATCTCGCTTATTGCAAGAACGAAGGCAAGGTCGCCTGAAGAGCCTCCCTAAATGGCTCGGCCGAGTGCAAGAGCCAGCTCTCTTGCTAGCGCGTTCCTTTTTTCGGCCATCAACTACACCACAAGTTTTATTTATATTTCTGCAACTTTTTTCTTTTTCTTTTTCCTGCAACTTTTTTCTTACTTTTATTAATACTTCTAAAATGTTTATATATAAATGGAATAAATATTTTAATTAGTTCAGAAAAATGTTCATGACAAGTTAAAAAAGTTTGCTAAATGTAAAAAAAAATCTTTCGCACATTTTTTTGAAAAATGCTCGCACCATTTAGGAATATGTTTGTAACATTTAAAATATTCACTCTTTTGAAAAAAAATATTCATGACATTTTAAATATGATGATGCAATGTAAAAATTTGTACACTTAATTTTTTTACAAAAAATACCATTAAAAAAACTTCTTGACATCAAGAAAATATTGTTGTTTGCAACAGATAAAATTGTCCACATGTTTTGAAAAATGTTCATAAAAATGAAATAATGGTCAAACATGTACTAAAAAAAGTTCAATATGTATGCAAAAAATGTTCAATGTGTATATAAAAAATGTTTAGCGTGTATTCAAAAGAACAAAATGTATTCAAAAAAGTTGACATGTATTTGAAAATGTTCATATGTTTTAAAAATGTTCATGAAATACAAAAACATGTTCGTGCAATTTTGGAAAAAAATGTTCACTCCTGTTGCACAAAAAATCATTAGAAAATAAGAAAAGGAAGAAAAAAGGAAAAGGAAAAACCCATAGAAAAATAAAGAAAAAGAAAAAAACAGACGAAACCTTCCGGAAGGTTTCTAAAATCGCTCTAGAGGGTTCCCCGAACCGCTTCAAATCTGCCCCGTGATGCTTTAAAACCGGTCTGTGGAGGTTTCGAAAATCGTACAAGAATGCCTCAGTCAGGGCGCGCCACTAGAAATGATTATTTAAATTTTTGTGAAGAACATGCTTGAAAAGGTCAACTTTTTTTTTTGAGGGGATGAAGAGGTCAGCTAAACTAAGTTCTTGAAATCAGATTCCTCACCTATGCTAGACGGCTTGGCATCCACCGCCACATGAACCCTGCCCTAGCTGCTGCAATCCAGCTTCCTCTTTTCTCTCTCTAGAGTGAACACTGGCTAGTAGTGGAGATAGAGGTCCGGGCGACTCGGGGGGCGAAACCCTAGTTCGCCGCAGAGCCCCCTCCCTGTCTCCCTCATCCCTCACCGCGACCTGAGGTTGTCGCTGGGCAATACCTGGGCGTCACTGAGGAAGGTGGCGGCTGGGCATCTGCCGCTCTACTCTCTCGCAGGGGGCCGCGGGATCTGAGGCGGCGGCCTCAGTCAAAGTGGTGCCACCGGCTGTGTGGCAAGCGGTGGCGTCGGCGTGGTGGTGGTGTCCCTGGCCGTGAGGACGATGGGGCACCGGCAGGCATGGACCTGACGCGGGCCCAATGGCCGGCGACACCAGATTGGCCGCCTCCTTCCTTCCTCAACTCGGTGCGATCCCCTCTCCGGATCGGGGTCCAGGTCTTCTTTGTCGGGCCCCTTTCTGGAATAAATCACAGAATAGCCCCGAGTCATACCAGCCCCAAGAACAACTGGTGGACTTCCTTGATATAGATAACCAGTACAAGCATAATATTACACAGGGGTTGAGTCTGAGTGCTCAACAAATTATTACAAACTTGCCAAAGTACGGCAACAGCGGAACATGACAGTGGTGGTGGCAGTACAATACTGATACAATAAAATAGAGCCAAGCGTCAATGTGAGGCTTGACTATTTTATTGGTGTAGCGGAAGCACGGCGGATGATACATGTGGTAGACTCCAACATCACAGGCTGTCTGACTGGGAACACCTCTAAGTGTCGGGCTCGCTAGCACACTCATCCTCCACAAGCTCGTCTTCCTCCAGGTCTGGCTACATAAAAATCCAGGGACAAGCATGTGAGTACGTTGGAATGTACTCGCAAACATTATGAACGAAAGATATACCGAATGCACATGCCCATGATGGATCAAATGACATGCTCATGCTGACTGTGATTCCATCTTGTGTCAACACGTGACCCAGAAAGCCCACTTCGCGTAGCCAAAATTCATATTTACTGAATTTGGCATATAGTTGATTTTTCCTTAATTCTTTCAGGACTATTCGTAGATGTTGCTCATGCTCCTCTGGTGTCTTGGAATAAATAAGTATATCGTCAATGAATACCACCACGAACTTGTCCAGATATCTCATGAAAACCTTGTTCATGAGGTGCACAAAATATGCAGGAGCGTTGGTCAGACCGAAAGGCATCACAGTGAATTCATATAATCCATACCTGGTGGTAAAAGCAGTCTTGGGTATGTCTGAAGAGCGGATCCTTAACCGATGGTAACCTGACCTCAAATCTACTTTTGAGAAAACCTTGGCTTCTGCCAGTTGATCCAACAAATCATTGATTCGTGGCAGTGGATATTTATTTTTTATGGTAACCATGTTGAGTGCCCTGTAGTCAATACATAACCTTAGGGTACCATCCTTTTTCCTTGCAAATAAAACCGGTGATCCCCATGGAGATGAACTGGGTCGAATATATCCTTTTTCCAATAATTCCTTGATCTGCTTCTTTAGTTCAATCAATTCGGTCGGAGCCATACGATAAGGCTTCTTGTAAATGGGTGCCGTTCCAGGTGCCAATTCAATAACAAATTCAATTTCATGGTCCGATGGCATGCCTAGTAGCTCATCAGGAAATACATCTGGATATTCACATACCACAGGAACTTTGCTTAATTCTGTCATGTCCACTTGGTTTAATTTTCCCTGCGAGGTGGACATTCTCCTTGTACCAACCTTTACTGTTTTCCCTTGACAATCTATGAGAGTCAGTGTACGGCTGTAGCAGTCTATAAAACCTTTATTTGTGGTCAACCAGTCCATTCCCAGAATAACGTCCAAATCGACTGCTTCCAGTACAATCAGGTTGGCTAGAAATTTCATCCCTTTTATTTTAATGCTCACATCCTTGCAGTACCATTGTGTGCTTTGCTTTGATCCCGGGGACTGAATAACCATGGAATTTTGCAAAGGTGAAAAAGGAAATTGATTCTTCAAGGCAAATCTGTTAGAGATGCATGAATGGGAAGCTCCGGAATCAAATAAAACTGTAGCATTAATTGTGTTGACAGGGAACATACCAAACACGATGTCCGGTGCATTCTGGGCTTCTTCAAACATCACATGATTGACCTGTCCCTTTCTTTGATTGTTAGTGGGGTTGCTGTGTCGTGGGGCTGCGTTTGTACCACGGCCGTTGTTGTTGGTTTTTGGGGCATTATTGTTCCCCTGCTTTAGACACTGTCTAGCATAGTGCCCTTCTGCTCCACAGCCATAACAAGTGACACTAGGACGGAATGTTGCGTCCTTGGTCCTGTTGTTGAAGTTGCTGCAGTTCTGTTGCGGTCGTAGTATTGGAATTGCTGGTTGAGGTGATACAGGCCTCTGAAATTCATTCCAGGGCCTGTTGTTGCGAACTGGTGTTGACTGGTTCATGTGACGCTTGCGGATCTCATTTAGGTTGTGGTGCTCATTTTCCAGAATAATGGCCTTGTCTACCAGTGTCTTGAAATCTGGAAAGGTGTGGACCACTAGTTGGCACTTTAGAGACGGAGCAAGTCCATCCAGAAATTTTTCCATTCTTTTACCCTCTGTCATGTATTCATCGTTGGCGTACCGGGCTAGCTGGGTAAACTGATCCAGGTACTGTGTTACCGTGGTGCCTCGCTGCCTGAGATCTTCAAATTCCCTTTTCTTTAATTTCATAATACTGTTGGGGATATGTGCTCCCCGAAATTTTTCCTTGAATTGTTCCCACGTCATATTGGCTCCGTTGGGGTGAGTGTGGCATAGGTTTTCCCGCCATGATGCTGATGTACCAGAAAAATAGTGTGGAGCATATAACACCTTTTCCTGGTCCATACACTGAGCTATGACCAATTTCCTCTCAATATCCCACAGCCAATCATCTGCCTCCAAAGGTTTATCTGTGTGAGAGAACACAGTAGGATTGGTCTTCTGGAGCTCAGATAATTTTGACCTGTGCTGATTTTGTCTTTGGTGATTTCCCATATTGATTAAATGATGCATCATCTCTTGATGCTGCTGCTGACTTTGCTCATACAAACGGCATACTTGTGAAAACGCTGAGTCGTTGCTCTGTTGACTTGTCTGTCCCTGTGTGAAATTATTTCCCATCTGTCCTAGGTTGTCCTCTGGTGGGTTGGGCATTGAACGGGTCCAGGGATGATGCATTTTCTTTCTGGGGTATTTGTGTAACACCGATGAGAAAAAGGCAGAAAATAATTTTTAAGAGACTGAAAATAAATTCCCCCAGAACATAAATACAACAGGTTATATCATACATGCAGGGTTTTAATTATACATGCCAGATTTAATTATACAAGCATGGTTTAATTATACACTATGCTCACCGAGGCTGTATACTACACAACCGCTTATTTAAGACAGTACGCTACTCGTCCTCTCAGCGTGCTGCGGTCTGAGTCTACTGCTCGCCATCTTACAAATAAAAAGGGAAGAAACAGAAAATAAATATTTTACAACCACATCTCATAAAAGAAACTACTGCGGCGCTGACGCTCGATCTGTCCTCACGGGGTGTCCGGGACGCTGTAAGCCCCGCTGAGGGTAACTCCCAGCTGAGGTGCTGGAGACTCAACCTCCTCCTTCTCCGAAATGGCCTCCAGTCGGGCAGAGGTCGCTGCCACGCCTGCCTGTGGTGGCACAGTGCTCATAGGCGGTGAAGCTCTGACTGGAATAGGTGCAGCCAAACGACTGGACTCAGCACTCGGAGAAGAGCGTTGAACTACGGGCTGAGCAGGGAAATAGTGTGGTGGAGACGGAATGCGAGGAGTACGCGGAGATGGCGAACGGAACTCACTCCTATGAGGAACCCTCGCACGAGCTAAGTCCATTCGTGCAGCGAGATGGTCGTCCACCAGTGTGGTGAAGACTGACTCTAGTGCCATGATGTACTGAACCAGAGGCTCAATCGCCTCGTCCCTTTCTCCCGCGGTGCATGAGAAAGCATAGTGGCTGGTATAAGGAACATGGCACAGAAGGTAGTGATAGGGACATGTCCGCATGGCTGGCAAGATGTCCCTGAGACGGGCGATGGCCTCACGGGCAGCCATCTGAACATCATACCTCTCAGAGGGCATGACTCTCCCCATAAAGCGATAGTTGCGGAAAGACATGGCACTTCCACCCCGAATAAGTACCGAGGCCTGGTACATAGTCAGAGTGTCTATGATCCTGTCTGGAAAAACGATGTACTCCGGATGACTCGGAGATCTCATCGCATCTCTAGCGATGACGGCAAGAAGACGGGAAAATCTCGCAGGCTCGTTGGCGAAAATCTGGGACGGACAGCTACCGCCAGACATCTACAACAGTAGACAAAAATCCAAACAGTCATATCATAAGCATATGATGACCAAGGAAAATTTGCTACAATGCATAAAATGTATGCTAAAAATTGTTAGGACTGATCTATTACTAGCGATCGCACCTAGGGCTTCCTACAGTCAGCCTGGCTCTGATACCAAGGTTTGTCGGGCCCCTTTCGGGAATAAATCACAGAATAGCCCTGAGTCATACCAGCCCCAAGAACAACTGGTAGACTTCCTTGATATAGATAACCAGTACAAGTATAATATTACACATGGGTTGAGTCTGAGTGCTCAACAAATTATTACAAACTTGACAAAGTACGGCAACAGCGGAACAGGACAGTGGTGGTGGCAGTACAATACTGATACAATAAAAATAGAGCCAAGCGTCAGTGTGAGGCATGACTATTTTATTGGTGTAGCGGAAGCACGACGGATGATACACGTGGTAGACTCCAACATCACAGGCTGTCTGACTGGGAACACCTCTAAGTGTCGGGCTCACTAGCGCACCCATCCTCCACAAACTCGTCTTCCTCCAGGTCTGGCCACATAAAAAGCCAGGGACAGGCCTGTGAGTACGTTGGAATGTACTCGCAAACATTATGAAAAAAAGATATACCGAATGCACATGCCCATGATGGATCAAATGACATGCTCATGCTGACTGAAAATTTAATCATGGCAGGTTAAATATGTTAGCATGCAAAGGAATTAGTAAATAAAATTTTTAGTAATAAACAAAGAAAGTTAATGGATAATCGGGCGAGATAGGACCGCCCGAGAAATCCAAGAGAAATGCCAAACGGGTGTCTAAAAGAGAATCGGGCGAGACAGTACCGCCCGATAACTCAAGCGACGCCACGAGTGGTCTTGAAAAGAAATGACAGACGGGTGTCTAATAGAGAATCGGGCGAGACAGTACTGCCCGATAACTCAAGCGACGCCACGAGTTGTCTTGAAAATAAAACTGAGTGTCCGGGGTAGTCCAGCCAGCCCCTGAGACACTCAGACCCCCCCCCCCCCCCCCCCCCCCCCCCCCCCCCCCCCCCCCCCCCCCCCCCCCCCCCCCCCCCCCCCCCCCCCCCCCCCCCCCCCCCCCCCCCCCCCCCCCCCCCCCCCCCCCCCCCCCCCCCCCCCCCCCCCCCCCCCCCCCCCCCTATATATATAGGTTGGGAGGAGGGGAGACAGCCTTGGGTGTGCCCCAAGGTGGCCGACCGGCCCCCTTGGGCGCCTGCCCTTTGGCGCCCCCCCTTCCTTGTTTGGCGCCAGGGAGAAGGCAGGAGGGGGTGGCGCCCCCCCTTTCCTTTCTCCCATGAGGAGGGGAAGGCAGGAGGGGCTAGCCCTCCCCCTTTCCTTCTCTAGGGCCGGCGGCCAGGGAGAGGGCGCGCCAGCCCCCTTGTAGGCTGGTGTGTGCCTCCCCTTGGCCCATTAGGCCCATAGACCTCCCGGGGCCTCCCGGAACCCCTTCTGGTGATCCGATGACTACCCGATACACTCCGAAACCTTTCCGATGTCTTAATAGCATTGACCTATATATCAATCTTTACCTCCAGACCATTCCGGAGCTCCTCGTCATGTTCGTGATCTCATCCGGGACTCCGAACAACATTCGGTCACTGTCGTGGTTTTGTCACGGCAAGATGTCCCAGCGTGAGGACTTAGTCGTGAGGCCAACGCATCTAAGTGGTAGCTTGAATGGGGTTAAGAGGGACGAGAGATGCGAGATTTTACCCAGGTTTGGCCCCTCACGGTGGAGGTAAAAGCCTACATCCTGCTTGATTCATATTGATGATGATGATGATCTCGGTTACAAGGGCGGTGTTTCGCTACCTCTATCTCGAGAGTATCTACTTTGATCTTGTCTAAGACTTATCTGTCTGTCTCCACCTCTCCCACTTGGGGGCCCTGCTCCTCCTTATATAAGTTAGAGGGGTGGCTTACATGACTAGTCCTAGTAGGATTAGGACTACTTTATTACAAGTGGAATCCTAGTCTTGCTTCCCTTGTAAGGGAAATATTCCTTATGCCTTTCATCTCAAGCCGGCCCACCATAACATGAGTCGGCCTTCCCATGAGCCGCCTTCTGGGCCTCGGGCGAGACAGTACTGCCCGATAACTCAAGCGACGCCACGAGTTGTCTTGAAAATAAAACTGAGTGTCCGGGGTAGTCCAGCCAGCCCCTGAGACACTCAGAAAAAATAAAACAAGGAAAACGGGTTAGTCCACAATAATATGCATATTGACAATAATATCCACAACAGTAGTGTACAAAAATAGCCATGACGGCGTTAGTGATGATAATAATATTCTGCAAAATAATACATGCTCAGATTAATTATTTCCTCCGACGACCGACACCGGACCGACACTTGACCAACCCAGCTAATGTCCTTGACCGCGGACACTGTTGGGAACGTTGCATGGAAAAAAAAATCTACGCACACGCAAGATCTATCCATGGAGATACATAGCTACGAGAGGGGAGAGTGTGTCTACGTACCCTCGTAGACCGTAAGCGGAAGCGTTTATTAATGCGGTTGATGTAGTCGAACTTCTTCGCGATCCAACCGATCAAGCACCGAACGTACGGCACCTCCGCGTTCAGCACACGTTCAGCTCCCCCCCCCCCCCCCCCCCCCCCCCCCCCCCCCCCCCCCCCCCCCCCCCCCCCCCCCCCCCCCCCCCCCCCCCCCCCCCCCCCCCCCCCCCCCCCCCCCCCCCCCCCCCCCCCCCCCCCCCCCCCCCCCCCCCCCCCCCCCCCCCCCCCCCCCCCCCCCCCCCCCCCCCCCCCCCCCCCCCCCCCCCCCCCCCCCCCCCCCCCCCCCCCCCCCCCCCCCCCCCCCCCCCCCCCCCCCCCCCCCCCCCCCCCCCCCCCCCCCCCCCCCCCCCCCCCCCCCCCCCCCCCCCCCCCCCCCCCCCCCCCCCCCCCCCCCCCCCCCCCCCCCCCCCCCCCCCCCCCCCCCCCCCCCCCCCCCCCCCCCCCCCCCCCCCCCCCCCCCCCCCCCCCCCCCCCCCCCCCCCCCCCCCCCCCCCCCCCCCCCCCCCCCCCCCCCCCCCCCCAATACAAAAATCCAGGTGCTTCTTCTGAAAATTCCAGGTCAATAGGCCAGCTTCAAAATCAATTTGCTGACATTGGTTTCTCGCAGAAAAATATTGCGAAGAATAATCCAATTGTTTTGGCTTCCAATGCTCTGGCTTGACAAAAATATTGGTCTTGAGATATTCATCTGACTTTCAGCCGGCTTGAGGATGTAGAGCTTGCCGAGTTATGATTGCCAAAATTGCCGGGTTATAAAACTGATGATACCGGGTCATGATTGTTGCTAACACCGGATTATGCCTTGTGACGACTTGGTGCTTGCTTTTGTAAATATAACTCCCAATCGTTGAGTCGGCTCTCCGAGCCTTTCTATGAATAGCTTTGGAGGAGATAAACTTTGCAAATTCCTCCACTAAGAATATGATACCTGGTTTGCCCAAAACTAGGAACTTGAAGACATACCTTCCTTATACCCATATTACCTGTAGCCCCCAAGTCTTAAGAGGGGAACGCAGTGATAGCTTAAGACTTGCTTCAATATAAATGTTTTGCAACTCTGGAGAACTCCGGGTTGTTTGTCTGAATCACCAGTCATAAGTTAAATGTTCCACATATGTAGCCCCCAAGTACCGGGTTGTCTTGCCTGCAGCAACCTGGGACTTGTAATTGCCTTATGCTCATAAAACTTCTACCAGTGTAGCCCCCAAGGGCCGGGTCATTATGCAATAATGAGCAGGGACTTCTGCAGATCTGATTATATAGACTTGATGAGCAATGTGTAGCCCCCAAGGGCCGGCTCAGTAAGATAATACTGGGCTGGGACTTAGAAAATGATGGAAGGCCAGCTCATCTCCCTGAGATAACTGGGTCTGTTGACAATGTGATGATTGAAAAAGCAACTTGCATTAGCCCCCAAGTGCCGTGGTACATGCTTGCAGTGACATGGGACTTGCATACTTGATGTAATCTTGATTTGAATAATGTAGCCCCCAAGTGCCGTGGTGCATGCTTGCAGTGACTCGGGACTATTCTTTCCATTGTAGAATAAATCATATCCATTGTCTGGATGATATTGCTGAATGCTTTGTATATCAATGTTGAACCATGCTCCCTGCTGTGAGCAGGTATTTTTGGATGAGGGAATGATAGCCATTACTCTGAAGGGGCTTTGAAAACCTCAATCATCCAATACTGGTTATGATAACCATAATGAAAATCCAGCCATGTCTGGCTATTAAAGATTTGAACAACCCGGTTTGAAAACCGGTGCCTGCAACATAAACCAGTATATACATGCATATATGATGCATGGTATGATGATGCAATGATGATACAATGTATGATGATGTATGCTTATGATGATAGAATATAAAAATGTCGGCTTTCAAGGCTCGACAAAAAGAGACTAGCTCTGTTATGTTTTTTGAAAAGCTCAAGTTTTGCTTCAAAGAAGCTTGGCATGAAAGCCTGTCATCCCGTAAGCCGGCTCTCACGTGACATAAATCCGTCGTTTAAACCTTAACTAGTTTAGGGTCTTATTGAAAAGATTGACTGTTAAGAGTAAGAACGGGCCACATAGCGGAGAGACTACAGCAGACAGGTGAGTTTATCCTAGCTCACTGTAAGCCGGCTCTCACATGACATAAGCCGCCGTTTTAACCTTGACAAGTTCAGGGTCTTATTTAAAAGATTGACTGTCAAGAGTACGACGGGTCACCTGGCGGAGTAGCAAGTTGCAAACAGGCAGGTTTAACCCAGTTATGACATGAAAGCCGGTCAAGTGGGTTATAAAGTTATACTCATTGAGTAGGAAGCCCCCAAGCGACCTATGGCATGAAAGCCGATCAAGAGGGTTATGAAGCTATGCTCATTGAGCAGGAAGCCCCCAAATGACCTAGAATATGGCATGAAAGCCGATCAAGAGGGTTATAAAGCTATACTCATTGAGCAGGAAGCCCCCAAATGACCTATAATATGGCATGAAAGCCAATCAAGAGGGTTATAAAGCTATGCTCATTGAGCAGGAAGCCCCCAAATGACCTAGAATATGGCATGAAAGCCGATCAAGAGGGTTATGAAGCTATGCTCATTGAGCAGGAAGCCCCCAAATGACCTATAATATGATAAGCCAATAAGGCAGGATACCCGTGTTTGAACCGTGCATTACGGCAGTAAGTTCTCTTTGGCAACCTTTAATTGTTTCTGAGAACTCGAACTTGCGAGAGATGGATTCCTCTTGAACCGGACGTTGAGCTAGATATTGAGAGCTCAAAACTTTGTGAGAGACAGATTTCTCTTGAGCTGAATTGTGAACCAGAATCTTTTCTGATGACCCAGAATCTTTCTTTTGAACCAAAACTTTCTGACGGCCTTTAAATTTTCACCAATGTAGCAGTAGCCCTCGAGACCGGGTTATTTTCCCTCCAATGACCCGGAGTTCTTGAATATGCTGAAACCGGCAAAATTTGTCGAGTCATGTCTGTGTAGCCCCCGGGTCTTAAGATGACTCGAGGAATTGGCTTGAGATTCTCCATATTTGACCGTGATATAAACCGGCATAAAATTGACAGCAGAAGCGCTGGAATGTGTTGAAGCTGGAGACGCAGTGGTGAGTTGATAATCTTTGCGGCACTCATTGTATATCCTTGGCATTAATAATGCGGTGTGAATCCACGTAAGGTTGAGGTCGATTGTGGTGGGTTTCAAATGATCCCGTATGAACTGTGTCAGTAATCTGGCCAATGGTTCATCCCGGCTGGTTGTTGAAGTTAACCGAACTGCAGTGGCAGCGACTTGTGTGCCTGTCCATTGAGCCATCTGGTGCAGGCGGAGGCTGATAATATATTATGAAGTTCTCTAGAGTTATTGGAATAAACCAGGCCGCGGGGCGGCGACTTCCGCATGTCCATTGGGCAACTTGCGTGAGCAGACATGGCTCTGATTTGTTGATGTAGACCAGACCACGAGGGCGGACGGTAGAGATGGCCGCGACATTGGTGGCGGCGCGGACATGGGTGAACTGGCCGCGGGCGCGGACAGATGAGTCAGTCGTGAGATTGTAAATTTGTACAGTCGGGCGAGCCGACCGCGGGCGCGGTCCCGACGAGTTGATGTAGATCGACCTGCAGGGGTGGCGACTTGCGCACATCCATTGAACAACGAACAAGCGCGATCCCGACAAGTTGATGTAGACTGGGCCGCAAGGGCGGCGGCTTGCCCGTGTCCATTCACTGGGTAATGTGGCACGGACGAACGCCGGTGCGGAATGTTACCAGCGCGTGCTTTGTACCCGTGGTATAAATCACGTTTGTAGTGAATAACTGTCCTGCATATAAAAATATACAGACCAAAGTAACTGTTCTTTGATGAAAACAGTATGTGCTAATAAAATAGACTTAGATGGATTTCACCTGATTTGTCCGGACGACAGATGATCATATGTAACGTTCGTAGATAACTTTTCAGTCCTGTTGCTGAATTCTGTTTGACCCTTATATGCATCCAAAAGATTTTTGTGTTACCCCCTCGAAGACCCTACCAGATCCTTATATGCATCCAAAGGATTTTTTTTAATTCGGGCGGCTTGAGGCTGCACTGGCAAGGTCGGGTCAGTGAGGCGGGTTAGGCTAGCCACAATGGCAGATTCAGCCCGGCGGGACCGCGGCGACTCGGCAGAGGGGCGGACCGTCCGGAGGCGAGGAGAGGCCGCGGCGGCTCAGCTGTGTGGCAGCTTGACGCCGGCCACAACAGAAGTGGCTCGTGGCGTGGTAGCGGCGACTTGGCGATGACCGGCGGAGGAGTGAGAGGGCGGCGAACTAGGCGAGCCGGCGATGGCGGCTTGACGTGGAGCAGGCATGCGGTGCAGCAGAGCTGGGGCCGGCTCGGAATGGCACAAGGCAGCAGCAGGCCCGGAGCGAGGCAGAGCCGGCCCGCGAGTGCGGGGGCGGCTGGGCACGGTGCGGCTACAGACGGAAGGCGCGTCGGGCGCGCAGGCACGCGGCGACGGCTGGAGGTTCACGGGCCGGAGCGGGGCGACTTGAGGCCGCGGGGGCGGCGGCTCTTGACCGGGGCGACCCGGAATGGCAGTCACGGCGAAGGTGACGGGTTGGAGGCGAATGCCATGTAGGCGAGGCAGCGGCTTGGCGGAAGCCAAGCGAGGCCGGGGCGGCCCAGAGGTGGATGGCGGAGTCCGGCGGGTCGTCTTGAGGCGGTGGCGAGGCGTGGCGGCCTGAGACAGAAGCGACTCCGGCGAGGTGCGGTGGCTCGGAGGCGAGCACGAGGCGAGGCCGTGCTGGTGAGGGTGGCTCGAGGCAGATCCAGGGCAACTTGCGGCAGAAGCGACCCGGCGCGGCGACTCTTGCAAAAGCAGAGGGGCATCGGTCGCAGGCGACTCATTCAGCGGTAGTGGAAGATGGGGTCATGGAGGAATGACAAGGCGGAGCCGCGGAGGCAGAGATGACGCAGCCGCGGGTGGCTCAGCGTGGTGGCCATTCCAAGGCGGCTTGGCGCAGCCGCGGGGGCAGAGTGAGGAGGCCATGGCGGGGCGCGGCGACTTGAAGCCGCGGACGGAGTGACTTGATTTGAAAAAAACAGCAGCAGCGGCCACAGCGGAAACAGCTAGGCCGGCTCAACCCGTAGCTTGGAAACGGCAACGGAGGCCGTGGCAGAGGCAATTCAGAGAGTCGGCTCGCTGCGGGAGCACATTAACGGAGGCAAGGTCGGCCTTTGAGGCGGACAGGGCCATGGCGATGGTAGAGGAGGAACGAGGCGGCTCTCAGAGACGAGCGAGGCCACTGCGGCTTGAAGTGGCGCGAAGCAACGGCTTGCTCGAGGCTCGACGATGATGCCGTGGGGGGCGGCTCGAGGTGAGACTACAGTAGCGAGGCCTCGGCTGAGGGCTGCAGCAGGGGTGGCAAGCCGGTGCGGCAGCTCGGCCACACGGCGGTGAAGGCGGCAGAGGCGAAGCGAGGCCATGGCGGCTCAGCGAGGCGCAGCGGGAGAAGGTGGCGCGGGCGCTGGAGGACGGCCATGTCCGGCCGCGGCGGCGAGATGTCCATGCGACGGCGGAGAGATGATGAGCAAGGCAATGATGGCTTGATGATGGGGCTGCGCGAGTAGTGATGGCAGAGTTCGGGTCGTGGTTGAGTTGACCCGCCGCTAGTTCAGTTTGACTATTCCACGGGCGTCCCACACAGGATCGTGTCCAACTACAAAACGGATCAATGTTGCTGTTTCTGCTTTATGCTCCCGAGTCGCCGAGTCCCAATCGTTCTCTGCTAAATGCAAGCGACATGCGCGAGGGCAGTGTTGATGCAAACTTTTCGCGGTGCTGACGAAGCAGTCTAGCCATGCTGAAGAAATTTTTGACCCATCAACCACGCGCACAATGCCCCACAGGAACAGTTGCCTTTGAAACTTCTTCTGGATACAACAATAGGAGGTCTCCTTGAGACGTATAATTGCAGGACGGCTGTTGGTCTCAGCAACTTGAAAACAATCAAACAAATTGTAGGACGGCGGCGGACAAAAAAACCGCAACCCTAATTTTTCTCGAACTTAAATCCCACAGATTGTAAACCTGGATGGATGAATTTGAAGCTGATGCAAATCCTTTCGAGCTAGGTCTTCTTTAACCGGTCAATCGCGAGCTTCTCGATCCCTAGGAGAGCTCCCACCAAGAACATAACACCACCGTGCGATGGCCCCACGGTGGGCGCCAACTGTCGTGGTTTTGTCACGGCAAGATGTCCCAGCGTGAGGACTTAGTCGTGAGGCCAACGCATCTAAGTGGTAGCTTGAACGGGGTTAAGCGGAACGAGAGACGCGAGATTTTACCCAGGTTCGGCCCCTCACAGTGGAGGTAAAAGCCTACATCCTGCTTGATTCATATTGATGATGATGATGATCTCGGTTACAAGGGCGGTGTTTCGCTACCTCTATCTCGAGAGTATCTACTTTGATCTTGTCTAAGACTTATCTTTCTGTCTCCACCTCTCCCCCTTGGGGTGCCCTGCTCCTCCTTATATAAGTTAGAGGGGCGGCTTACATGACTAGTCCTAGTAGGATTAGGACTACTCTATTACAAGTGGAATCCTAGTCTTGCTTCCCTTGTAAGGAAAATATTCCTTATGCCTTTCCTCTCAAGCCGGCCCACCATAACATGAGTCGGCCTTCCCATGAGCCGCCTTCTGGGCCGTTGGGTCTTGTCGTTCGTCTGACCCGCCTGCCGAGTCACCAATGAGTCGCCGAGTTCGGCTGGGTCACCAGTGAGTTGCCAAGTTCGGGCGGGTCACCAGTGAGTCGCCAAGTCCCGGCCGGGTTATACCGCGGGGTATATCCCCGACAGTCACCAAATCACATAACTTATATAACACTATATCATCAACGAACGTTAAGCGTGCGGACCCTACGGGTTTGAGAACTATGTAGACATGACCAAGACACCTCTCCGGTCAATAACCAATTGCGGAACTTGGATGCCCATATTGGTTCCTACATATTCTACGAAGATCTTTATCGGTCGAACCTTATGACAACATAAGTAATTCCCTTTGTCTGTCGGTATGTTACTTACCCGAGATTCGATCGTCGGTATCTTCATACCTAGTTCAATCTCGTTACCGGCAAGTCTCTTTACTCGTTCTGTAATACATCATCTCGTAACTAACTCCTTAGTCACTTTGCTTGCAAGCTTCTTGTGATGTGTATTACCGAGAGGGCCCAGAGATACCTCTCCGATACTCGGAGTGACAAATCCTAATCTCGATCCATGCCAACTCAACAGGCACCTTCAGAGATACATGTAGAGCATCTTTATGATTACCCAGTTACGTTGTGATGTTTGATAGCACACAAGGTATTCCTCTGGTATCTGGGAGTTGCATGATCTCATAGTCGAAGGAATATGTATTTGACATTAAGAAAGCAATAGCAATAAACTGAACGATCATATGCTAAGCTAACAGATGGGTCTTGTCCATCACATCATTCTCATAACGATGTGATCCCATTATCAAATGACAACACATGTCTATGGCTAGGAAACCTTAACCATCTTTGATCAACGAGCTAGTCTAGTAGAGGCACACTAGGGACACGGTATTTGTTTATGTATCCACACATGTATCTAAGTTTCTGATCAATACAATTTTAGCATGAATAATAAACCTTTATCATGAATAAGGAAATATAATAGTAACAACATTATTATTGCCTCTAGGGCATATTTCCATCAGTCTCCCACTTGCACTAGAGTCAATAATCTAGATTACATTGTAATGAATCTAACACCCATGGAGTATTGGTGCTGAATGTTTTGCTCGCGGAAGAGGCTTAGTCAATGGGTCTGCTACATTCAGATCCATATGTATTTTGCAAATCTCTATGTCTCCATCCTTGACCTTTTTACGAATGGAGTTGAAGCGTCTCTTGATGTATTTGGTTCTCTTGTGAAACCTGGATTCCTTCGCTAAGGCAATTGCTCTAGTGTTGTCACAAAAGATTTTCATTGGACCCGATGCAATGGGTATTACACCCAGATCGGATATGAACTCTTTCATCCAGACTCCTTCATGTGCTGCTTCCGAAGCAGCTATGTACTCCGCTTCACACGTAGATCCCGCCACGATGCTCTGCTTGGAACTGCACCAACTGACAGCTCCATCATTCAATGTAAATACGTATCCGATTTGTGACTTAGAGTCATCCAGATCAGTGTCGAAGCTAGCATCGACGTAACCATTTACGACGAGCTCTTCGTCACCTCCATAAACGAGAAACATATCCTTGGTCCTTTTCAGGTACTTCAGGATGTTCTTGACTGCTGTCCAGTGATCCACTCCTGGATTACTTTGGTACCTCCCTGCCAAACTTATGGCAAGGCACACATCAGGTCTGGTACACAACATAGCATACATGATAGAACCTATGGCCGAGGCATAGGGAATGGCTTTCATTTTCTCTCTATCTTATGCAGTGGTCGGGCTTTGAGTCTGACTCAACTTCACACCTTGTAACACAGGCAAGAACCCTTTCTCTGACTGATCCATTTTGAACTTCTTCAAAACTTTGTCAAGGTATGTGCTTTGTGAAAGTCCTATTAAGCGTCTTGATCTATCTCTATAGATCTTGATGCCCAATCCCCCCCCCCCCCCCCCCCCCCCCCCCCCCCCCCCCCCCCCCCCCCCCCCCCCCCCCCCCCCCCCCCCCCCCCCCCCCCCCCCCCCCCCCCCCCCCCCCCCCCCCCCCCCCCCCCCCCCCCCCCCCCCCCCCCCCCCCCCCCCCCCCCCCCCCCCCCCCCCCCCCCCCCCCCCCCCCCCCCCCCCCCCCCCCCCCCCCCCCCCCCCCCCCCCCCCCCCCCCCCCCCCCCCCCCCCCCCCCCCCCCCCCCCCCCCCCCCCCCCCCCCCCCCCCCCCCCCCCCCCCCCCCCCCCCCCCCCCCCCCCCCCCCCCCCCCCCCCCCCCCCCCCCCCCCCCCCCCCCCCCCCCCCCCCCCCCCCCCCCCCCCCCCCCCCCCCCCCCCCCCCCCCCCCCCCCCCCCCCCCCCCCCCCCCCCCCCCCCCCCCCCCCCCCCCCCCCCCCCCCCCCCCCCCCCCCCCCCCCCCCCCCCCCCCCCCCCCCCCCCCCCCCCCCCCCCCCCCCCCCCCCCCCCCCCCCCCCCCCCCCCCCCCCCCCCCCCCCCCCCCCCCCCCCCCCCCCCCCCCCCCCCCCCCCCCCCCCCCCCCCCCCCCCCCCCCCCCCCCCCCCCCCCCCCCCCCCCCCCCCCCCCCCCCCCCCCCCCCCCCCCCCCCCCCCCCCCCCCCCCCCCCCCCCCCCCCCCCCCCCCCCCCCCCCCCCCCCCCCCCCCCCCCCCCCCCCCCCCCCCCCCCCCCCCCCCCCCCCCCCCCCCCCCCCCCCCCCCCCCCCCCCCCCCCCCCCCCCCCCCCCCCCCCCCCCCCCCCCCCCCCCCCCCCCCCCCCCCCCCCCCCCCCCCCCCCCCCCCCCCCCCCCCCCCCCCCCCCCCCCCCCCCCCCCCCCCCCCCCCCCCCCCCCCCCCCCCCCCCCCCCCCCCCCCCCCCCCCCCCCCCCCCCCCCCCCCCCCCCCCCCCCCCCCCCCCCCCCCCCCCCCCCCCCCCCCCCCCCCCCCCCCCCCCCCCCCCCCCCCCCCCCCCCCCCCCCCCCCCCCCCCCCCCCCCCCCCCCCCCCCCCCCCCCCCCCCCCCCCCCCCCCCCCCCCCCCCTTCTTTCTTGGAAAGTGTTCCATGCCCTTCCTTAACGGAAATTGAAATCTAATATTTCCTTCTTTCATATCAATAATTGCACCAATCGTTCTAAGGAAAGGTCTGCCAAGAATAATAGGACATGTAGGATTGCAATCTATATCAAGAACAATGAAATCTATGGGCACATAATTCCTATTTGCAACAATAAGAACAGTATTAATCCTTCCCATAGGTTTCTTAATAGTGAAATCCGCAAGATGCAAATTTAAAGAACAATCATCAAATTCACGGAAACCTAATACATCACACAAAGTTTTTGGAATCGTGGAAACACTAGCACCCAAATCACACAAAGCATGGCATTCATAATCTTTAATCTTAATCTTAATAGTAGGTTCTCACTCACCATAAAGTTTTCTAGGGATAGAAACTTCCAACTCAAGCTTTTCTTCAAAAGATTGCATCATAGCATCAACGATATGTTTAGTAAAAGCTTTGTTTTGTTTATAAGCATGAGGAGAATTCAACACGGAATGCAACAAGGAAATACAATCTACTAAAGAACAATTATCATAATTAAATTCCTTGAGATCCAAAAGAGTGGGTTCATTGCTACTTAAAGTTTTGACCTCTCCAATCCCACTTTTATCAATTTTTGCATCAAGATCTAAAAACTCCGAATCATTGGGACGCCTTCTAACTAAAGTTGACTCATCTTCAGTCCCATCTTTATCAAGATTTATATTGGAAAACAAAGATTCAATAGGAGTCACATCAATCACTTTAAGATCTTCATCATTATTTAAAGATTCTGGTTTAGCGGCCATCTTATTTACTAAGGTAGCTTGTTTATCAGAAATTTGGCCTACTAAATCTTCAAGATAAGCAAACTGAGATTTCAAACCATAAAATTCTTTAGACATATCATCGAGCTCTTTATTCATGTATTCCATAAAACTTTTCTGCTCCTTAAGCTCGTTTCTAAAGAAATTATTATGCTCAAATTGCAAAGACACGAAGCTCCTAACATTATTTTCAATTTCGTCCAACCTCTTGAGGTGAGGATCAATGTTTTTTGGAGGAATTATCGTGACAAGCAAGCAATCCAACACGTAAGCACACAAAAAGCAAACGAAGAAGTCAAACGGAAGAGGGGCGAAGAAAAGGCAAAGAGAGAGGCGAAGAAAAGGCAAACTTTTTGAAAATCGTTTTAGAAGTGGGGTAGAGAAAAACGAGAGGCGAATGGCAAATAATATAATTCGAGAGATGAGAGTTTATGATGGGTATTTGGTATGTCTTGACTTGGTGTAGATCTCCCCGACAATGGCGCCAAAAATTCTTCCTGCTACCTCTTGAGCTTGCGTTGGTTTTTCCCTTGAAGAGGAAAGGGTGATGCAGCAAAGTAGAGTAAGTATTTCCCTCAGTTTTGAGAACCAAGGTATCAATCCAGTAGGAGACAACACGCAAGTCACCGAATACCTGCACAAACAAACACCAACTTGCACCCAACGCGATAAAGGGGTTGTCAATCCCTTCATGGTTATTTGCAAAGTGAGATCTGATAGAGATAGATAAAACTAAACAAAAGATAAAGTAAATATTTTTGGGTTTTTTGGTTTATAGATCTAAAAATAAAAGATTGCAAAATAGTAGTTCAGAAAGCAATATGATGGAAAATAGACCCGGGGGCCATAGGTTTCACTAGAGGCTTCTCTCAAGATAGAAAATAATACGGTGGGTGAACAAATTACTGCCGAGCAATTGATAGAAAAGCGCAAGTTATGATGATATCTAAGGCAATGATCATGAATATAGGCATCACGTCCGTGTCAAGTAGACCGAAACAATTCTGCATCTACTACTATTACTCCACACATCGACCGACTCCTGCCTGCATCTAGAGTATTAAGTTCATGAAGAACAGAGTAACGCATTAAGAAAGATGACATGATGTAGAGGAATTAACTCAAGCAATATGATGAAAACCCCAGCTTTTTATCCTCGATGGCAACAATACAATACGTGCCTTGCTGCCCCTACTGTCACTGGGAAAGGACACTGCAAGATTGAACCCAAAGCTAAGCACTTCTCCCATTGCAAGAAAAACCAATCTAGTTGGCCAAACCAAACCGATAGTTCGAAGAGAATTACAAAGATATCAAATCATGCATAAAAGAATTCAGAGAAGATTCAAATAATATTCATAGATAATCTGATCATAAATCCACAATTCATCGGATCTCGGCAAACACACCGCAAAAAGGTATTACATCGAATAGATCTCCAAGAACATCGAGGAGAACATGGTATTGAGAATCAAAGAGAGAGAAGAAGCCATCTAGCTACTAGCTATGGACCCGTAGGTCTGAGGTAAACTACTCATGCTTCATCGGAAGGGCAATGATGTTGATGTAGAAGCCCTCTGTTATCGAATCCCCCCCGGCAAGATGCCGAAAAAGGCCCCTAGATGGGATCTCACGGGTACAGAAGGTTGTGGTGGTGATAAAGTATTTTCATGGATGCTTCTGGTGGTTTGGGCATATAAGAGTATATATAGGCGAAGGAATTAGGTCAGGAGACGCACGAGGGGCCCACAAGGGTGGGGGGCGCGCCCTCCGTCCTTGTGGCCGCCTCGTGGCTTCCCTGACTTGCACTCCAAGTCCTCTGGTTTCCTTTTGGTCCAAGAAAGATCATCGCAAAAGTTTTATTCCGTTTGGACTCCGTTTGGTATTCCTTTTCTGAAAAACTCAAAAACAGGGAAAAAACAGGAACTGGCACTGGGCTCTATGTTAATAGGTTAGTCCCAAAAATAATATAAAATAGCATATTAATGCATATAAAGCATCCAAAACAGATATTATAATAGCATGGAACAATAAAAAATTATAGATACATTGGAGACGTATCAAGCATACCCAAGCTTAATTCCTGCTCGTCCTCGAGTAGGTAAATGATAAAAACAGAATTTTTGATGTGGAATGCTACCTAACATATCTATCCATGTAATTTCTTTATTGTGGCATGAATGTTCAGATCCGTATGATTCAAAACAAAAGTTTAATATTGACATAAAAACAATAATACTTCAAGCATACTAACAAGATAATTATGTCTTCTCAAAATAACATGGCGAAAGAAAACTTATCCCTACAAAATCATATAGTCTGGCTATGCTCCATCTTCATCACACAAAATACTCAAATCATGCACAACCCCGGTTTTAGCCAAGCAATTGTTTCATACTTTAGTATTCTCAAACTTTTTCCACTTTCACGCAATACATGAGCGTGAGCCATGGACATAGCACTATAGGTGGAATAGAAGGTGGTTGTGGAGAAGACAAAAAGAGGGAGATAGTCTCACATCAACTAGGCGTATCAACGGGCTATGGAGATGCCCATCAATAGATATCAATGTGAGTGAGTAGGGATTGCCATGCAACGGATTCACTAGAGCTATAAGTTTATGAAAGCTCAAAAAAGAAAACTAAGTGGGTGTGCATCCAACTTGCTTGCTCATGAAGACCTAGGGCAATTTGAGGAAGCCCATCGTTGGAATATACAAGCCAAGTTCTATAATGAAAAATTCCCACTAGTATATGAAAGTGACAACATAGGAGCTCTCTATCATGAAGATCATGGTGCTACTTTGAAGCACAAGTATGGAAAAAGGATAGTAACATTGCCCCTTCTCTCTTTTTCCCTCATTTTTTGTCTTTCTCCTTTCTCCTTTTTCTTTCTTTCTTTCTTTTCTCCTTTTTTCCCTTTTTTTCCTCAGATGGAACAATGCTCTAATAATGAAAATCATCATACTTCTATTTACTTACAACTCAAAAATTACAACTCGATACTAGAACAAAATATGACTCTATATGAATGCCTCCGGCGGTGTACCGGGATGTGCAATGAATCAAGAGTGACATGTATGAAAGAATTATGAACGGTGGCTTTGCCATGAATACGATCTCAACTACCTGATCATGCAAAGCAATATGACAATGATGATGCGTGTCATAATAAACGGAACGGTGAAAAGTTGCATGGCAATATATCTCGGAATGGCTATGGAAATGCCATAATAGGTAGGTATGGTGGCTGTTTTGAGGAAGGTATATGGTGGGTTTATGGTACCAGCGAAAATTGCGTGGCAGTAGAGAGGCTAGCAAAGGTGGAAGGGTGAGAGTGCGTATAATCCATGGACTCAACATTAGTCATAAAGAACTCACATACTTATTGCAAAAATCTATTAGTCATCTAAACAAAGTACTAGGTGCATGATCCTAGGGGAAGGGTTGGTAGGAGTTAACCATCGCGCGATCCCGACCTCCACACAAAGGATGATAATAAAAAAATATCTCATGCTCCGACTTCGTTACATGACGGTTCACCATACGTGCATGCTACGGGACTCACAAACCTTAACACAAGTATTTCTCAAATTCACAACTACTCACTAGCATGACTCTAATATCACCATCTTCATATCTCAAAACAGTCATAAGGAATCAAACTTCTCATAGTATTCAATGCACTTTATATGAAAGTTTTTATTATATCCCTCTTGGATGCCTATCATATTAGGACTAAATTTATAACCAAAGCAAATTACCATGCTATTTTAAAGACTCTCAAAATAATATAAGTGAAGCATGAGAGTTCATCAATTTCTATAAAATAAAGCCACCGCCGTGCTCTAAAAAGATATAAGTGAAGCACTAGAGCAAAATTGCCTAGCTCAAAAGATATAAGTGAAGCACAAAGAGTATTCTAATAAATCATGATTCATGCGTGTCTCTCTCAAAAGGTGTGTACAGCAAGGATGATTGTGGCAAACTAAAAAGCAAAGACTCAAATCATACAAGACGCTCCAAGCAAAACACAGATCACGTGGTGATTAAAAATATAGCCTCAAATAAAGTTACCGATAGACGAAGACGAAAGAGGGGATGCCTTCCGGGGCATCCCCAAGCTTAGGCTCTTGGTTGTCCTTGAATATTACCTTGGGGTGCCTTGGGCATCCCCAAGCTTAGGCTCTTTCCACTCCTTATTCCATAGTCCATCAAATCCTTACCCAAAACTTGAAAACTTCACAACACAAAACTCAAGAGAAAATCTCATAAGCTCCGTTAGTATAAGAAAATAAATCACCACTTTTTGGTACTATTGTGAACTCATTCTTTATTTATATTAGTGTAATATCTACTGTATTCCAACTTTTCCATGGTTCATACCCCCCGATATTACCCATAGATTCATCAAAATAAGCAAACAACACAAAGAAAACAGAATCTGTCAAAAACAGAACAGTCTGTAGCAATCTGGATATTTTGAATACTTCTGTAACTCAAAAAATAAAAATTAGGACAACAGAGGCAATTCGTATATCAATCTTGTGTAAAAAATTCAGGGTTTTTCCACGCTCCAATGAATTTAAACAATTCTGAGACTGGACGCAAAAGTTTCTGTTTTTCAGCAAGATCAAATCAACTTATCACCGTAAGCTATCCCAAAGGTCTTACTTGGCACAAACACTAATTAAAACATAAAACCACATCTAACCAGAGGCTAGATGAATTATTTATTGCAAAACAGAACCAAAAAAGCAAAAACAAAAATAAAATTGGGTTGCCTCCCAACAAGCGCTATTGTTTAACGCCCTTAGCTAGGCATAAAAACAATAATAGATCTAAGTATTGTCATCTTTGGTATGCAATCCATAAGTGGCTCTCATAATAGATTAATAAGGTAATTTAATTTTCTTTCTTGGAAAGTGTTCCATGCCCTTCCTTAACGGAAATTGAAATCTAATATTTCCTTCTTTCATATCAATAATTGCACCAATCGTTCTAAGGAAAGGTCTACCAAGGATAATAGGACATGTAGGATTGCAATCTATATCAAGAACAATGAAATCTATGGGCACACAATTCCAATTTGCAATAATAAGAACAACATTAATCCTTCCCATAGGTTTCTTAATAGTGGAATCCGCAAGATGCAAATTTAAAGAACAATCATCAAATTCATGGAAACCTAATACATCACACAAAGTTTTTGGAATCGTGGAAACACTAGCACCCAAATCACACAAAGCATGGCATTCATAATCTTTAATCTTAATCTTAATAGTAGGTTCCCACTCATCATAAAGTTTTCTAGGGATAGAAACTTCCAACTCAAGCTTTTCTTCAAAAGATTGCATCATAGCATCAACGATATGTTTAGTAAAAGCTTTGTTTTGTTTATAAGCATGAGGAGAATTCAACACGGATTGCAACAAGGAAATACAATCTACTAAAGAACAATTATCATAATTAAATTCCTTGAAATCCAAAAGAGTGGGTTCATTGCTACTTAAAGTTTTGACCTCTCCAATCCCACTTTTATCAATTTTTGCATCAAGATCTAAAAACTCCAAATCATTGGGACGCCTTCTAACTAAAGTTGACTCATCTCCAGTCCCATCTTTATCAAGATTTATATTGGAAAACAAAGATTCAATAGGAGTTACATCAATCACTTTAAGATTTTCATCATTATTTAAAGATTCTGGTTTAGCGGCCATCTTATTTACTAAGGTAGCTTGTTTATTAGAAATTTGGCCTACTAAATCTTCAAGATAAGCAAACTGAGATTTCAAACCATAAAATTCTTTAGACATGTCATCGAGCTCTTTATTCATGTATTCCATAAAACTTTTCTGCTCTTTAAGCTCGTTTCTAAAGAAATTATTATGCTCAAATTGCAAAGACACGAAGCTCCTAACATTATTTTCAATTTCGCCCAACCTCTTGAGGTGAGGATCAATGTTTTTTGGAGGAATCATCGTGATAAGCAAGCAATCCAACACGTAAGCACACAAAAAGCAAACGAAGAAGACGAGCGGAAGAGGGGCGAAGAAAAGGCAAAGAGAGAGGCGAAGAAAAGGCAAACTTTTCGAAAATCGTTTTAGAAGTGGGGGAGAGGAAAACAAGAGGCGAATGGCAAATAATGTAATGCGAGAGATGAGAGTTTATGATGGGTACTTGGTATGTCTTGACTTGGTGTAGATCTCCCCGGCAACGGTGCCAGAAACTCTTCCTGCTACCTCTTGAGCTTGCGTTGGTTTTTCCCTTGAAGAGGAAAGGGTGATGCAGCAAAGTAGAGTAAGTATTTCCCTCAGTTTTGAGAACCAAGGTATCAATCCAGTAGGAGACAACACGCAAGTCACCGAATACCTGCACAAACAAACACCAACTTGCACCCAACGCGATAAAGGGGTTGTCAATCCCTTCACGGTTATTTGCAAAGTGAGATCTGATAGAGATAGATAAAACTAAACAATAGATAAAGTAAATATTTTTGGGTTTTTTGGTTTATAGATCTAAAAATAAAAGATTACAAAATAGTAGATCGGAAAGCAATATGATGGAAAATAGACCCGGGGGCCATAGGTTTCACTAGAGGCTTCTCTCAAGATAGAAAATAATATGGTGGGTGAACAAATTACTGCCGAGCAATTGATAGAAAAGCGCAAAGTTATGACGATATCTAAGGCAATGATCATGAATATAGGCATCACGTCCATGTCAAGTAGACCGAAACAATTCTGCATCTACTACTATTACTCCACACATCGACCGACTCCTGCCTGCATCTAGAGTATTAAGTTCATGAAGAACAGAGTAACGCATTAAGAAAGATGACATGATGTAGAGGAATTAACTCAAGCAATATGATGAAAACCCCATCTTTTTATCCTCGATGGCAACAATACAATACGTGCCTTGCTGCCCCTACTGTCACTGGGAAAGGACACCACAAGATTGAACCCAAAGCTAAGCACTTCTCCCATTGCAAGAAAAACTAATCTAGTTGGCCAAACCAAACCAATAGTTCGAAGAGAATTACAAAGAGATCAAATCATGCATAAAAGAATTCAGAGAAGATTCAAATAATATTCATAGATAATCTGATCATAAATCCACAATTCATCAGATCTCGGCAAACACACCACAAAAAGGTATTACATCGAATAGATCTCCAAGAACATCGAGGAGAACATGGTATTGAGAATCAAAAGAGAGAAGAAGCCATCTAGCTACTAGCTATGGACCCATAGGTCTGAGGTAAACTACTCACGCTTCATCGGAAGGGTAATGGTGTTGAAGTAGAAGCCCTCCGTGATCAAATCCCCTTCCGACAGGATGCCGAAAAAGGCCCCTAGATGGGATCTCACGGGTACAGAAGGTTGCGGTGGTGGAAAAGTATTTTCGTGGATGCCTCTGGTGGTTTGGGCATATAAGAGTATATATAGGCGAAGGAATTAGGTCAGGAGACGCACGAGGGGCCCACAAGGGTGGGGGGCGTGCCCTACCCCCCAGGGCGCGCCCTCCGTCCTTGTGGCCGCCTCGTGGCTTCCCTGACTTGCACTCCTAGTCCTCTGGTTTCCTTTTGGTCCAAGAAAGATCATCGCGAAAGTTTTATTCCGTTTGAACTCCGTTTGGTATTCCTTTTCTGAAAAACTCAAAAACAGGGAAAAAATAGGAACTGGCACTGGGCTCTAGGTTAATAGGTTAGTCCCAAAAATAATATAAAATAGCATATTAATGCATATAAAACATCCAAAACAGATAATTTAATAGCATGGAGCAATGAAAAATTATAGGTACGTTGGAGACGTATCAGTGCTACTTTCCAATCCGAGAGAAGGTACAATTACCTCATCAAGTTCTACTTTCCTCCCACTCATTTCTTTCGAGAGAAACTCCTTCTCTAGAAAGGACCCATTCTTGGCAACAAAGATCTTGCCTTCGGATCTGTGGTAGAAGGTGTACCCAATAGTTTCCTTAGGGTATCCTATGAAGATGCACTTCTCCGATTTGGGTTGGAGCTTATCAGGCTGAAGCCTTTTGACATAAGTGTTGCATCCCCAAACTTTAAGAAACAACAGCTTAGGTTTCTTGCCAAACCATAGTTCATACGGTGTCGTCTCAACGGATTTAGACGGTGCCCTATTTAACGTGAATGCGGCTATCTCTATTGCATAACCCCAAAACGATAGTGGTAAATCGGTAAGAGACATCATACAACGCACCATATCTAATAAAGTACGGTTACGATGTTCGGACACACCATTACGCTGTGGTGTTCCAGGTGGCGTGAGTTGTGGAACAATTCCACATTGTTTTAAATGAAGGCCAAACTCGTAACTCAAATATTCGCCTCCGCGATCAGATCGTAGAAACTTTATTTTCTTGTTACGATGATTCTCCACTTCACTCTGAAATTCTTTGAACTTTTCAAATGTTTCAAACTTGTGTTTCATCAAGTAGATATATCCATACCTACTCAAATCATCTGTGAAGGTCAGAAAATAATGATACCCGCCCGCGTGCTTCAACACTCATCGGACCGCATACATCGGTATGTATTATTTCCAATAAGTCATTAGCTCGCTCCATTGTTCTGGAGAACAGAGTTTTAGTCATCTTGCCCATGAGGCATGGTTCGTAAGTATCAAATGATTCATAATCAAGTGATTCCAAAAGTCCATCCGTATGGAGTTTCTTCATGCGTTTTACACCAATATGACCTAAACGGCAGTGCCACAAGTATGTTGCACTATCATTATCAACTTTGCATCTTTTGGCATCAATATTATGAATATGTGTATCATTACGATCGTGATTCAACAAGAATAGACCATTCATCAAGGGTGCATGACCATAAAAGATATTACTCATATAAATAGAACAACCATTATTGTCCGATTTAAATGAATAACCGTCTCGCAATAAACAAGACCCAGCTATAATGTTCATGCTCAACGCTGGCATCAAATAACAATTATTGAGGTCTAAAACTAATCCCGAAGGTAGATGTAGAGGTAGCATGCCGACGGCGATCACATCGACCTTGGAACCATTCCCGACGCGCATCGTCACCTCGTCCTTAGCCAATCTTCGTTTATTCTGTAGCTCCTGTTTCGAGTTACAAATATGAGCAACCGAACCAGTATCAAATACCCAGGTGCTACTACGAGCATTAGTAAGGTACACATCAATAACATGTATATCAAATATACCTTTGTTCACTTTGTCATCCTTCTTATCCGCCAAGTATTTGGGGAGTTCCGCTTCCAGTGACCATTTCCTTTGCAGTAGAAGCACTCAGTTTCAGGCTTGGGTCCAGCTTTGGGCTTCTTCACGGGAGCGGCAACTTGCTTGCCATTCTTCTTGAAGTTCCCTTTCTTTCCCTTGCCCTTTTTCTTGAAACTAGTGGTCTTGTTAACCTCTAGGGCATATTTCCATCAGACACGGCTATTCGAATAGGTATAACTCTGCAGAGGTTGTACTCTTTACCCATGTGCATGGAATTTCTTTAGTCAACACCGTGGCACTGACTATTTTCCACTACGGTCTTGGGTTGGAAACACACCTGACCAGCACACACCAGAATAACTTTCCGGATGCCAGGAATCACCCCAAGCATCGTTCCAGATAAACTCTAAGTCGGGGAGACCATCGTCTCGAGTAGCATGGGATCACTATTTCTTACACGCAGATTACAAGGGGTGCCCCCCTCTCGGCCCAGCCGGATACACCCATGCCCCCTGACCAGATGACGGGCATTAGCCATGGCCGTGGAACCCTCATCATGGCCTCTCTAAGTGGTGTGTACACGGACAGGGGTTAGCAACCTACTACGCCGCACTTCCCTCACGGAAAGACCCGTGGCAGCACGGTATTTAGCTAGGTGAGACGGAGCAAGACTCGATCTAGGCCGACTCAGGAGGTGTTATTATTATGACCGGTAAATACTATTTCTGTCACCGTGACACCACCGTGTCAGAACAAGCCCCGTGCCCACCGGCACGTGCATGGCAGGAGCTGCACTCCTGGTTTTTCAGAACTTTCATGCAAGTCAGAGAGATGCTTGAGTGGCATGCAAGCGAGAGAAAATTTACATGACCATGCATGCATGCACTTGTGGTATACTTCTCATATGATGCAAACTCAAACTAGTGCAATCATGTAATGCAATCACCATATCCCAGGTTCAAAATGCTTGCCTTGTCCAAAGTAGTCAGGAGAAGACCCTTCGAAATTACCGGCAAAGTTTCCCTCTTCTTTTTCTGAAAAACACCAATTCGGATTCAAATCACAAATTCCATCACAGTACAAAAACTTGTCTCAAAATATTTTTAAATAAATACTAAAAAAACTAGAGATAAAAATAAGAATTTCAAAAAAAGAATCAAGTCATTTGGACTTGTGGTTTAAAAATTAGGAGCAGTCAAAAGTGGTGGTCAAATCTGGTTTTTATTAAAAACAGAAAAAGAAAACGCTTCGGGACAGAATACGCTTTCCAGCGCAGAAAGCGTAACGAACAGAATACATTTTCTGTTTTAACCGAAAAAGAATAAAACGCTGACGGGTGGGTCCGCACGCGCGCGTGCACAGAAGAGGGCGGCGGTCGCCGGCGATGATCGCCGAGGTTCTAGGAGGTGGCGATGGTTGGAGCGTGACCAGGGTGGACTACCGCGTCGGTGGGTGGCGGTGGTGGTCGCCGGCAAGCTCCTGAACGGCGACAGACGATGTTTCGGTGAGGTGGGGACTCGCCGGAGAGAGCTCGAAATGCTGAATTGAGGCGAGGAATCGAAGACACGATGGACCAGAGGTCGACTGACAAGGTTTCAGGAGTGGTGGTGGCCTAACGGCGTCGAGCCGATCGGGGAAGATGGCGGCGGCTCGGAGCCCGGAGGGGAGGAAGAAGACCTCCCCGGGGTCGGGGAAGTACTCGGGAGGACGATTGGGATGATGTGAAGGTGGTGTGTGGAGGGAAAGGAGCTCGGGGAGCCCTTTTTATAGATGATCCGAGGGTGGCCGTAGCTTGCAGGTGACGCCGGAGTTACTCCGGCCGGCGAAGTAGGTTAGGGGCGGTGGTTAAGTACGGGGAGGGGTAAGAGAGGTTGACGGAGCCTTCTGGAGACGCTAGCGCGATCGAGTTCGAGCTCCTCGGCCTCATCCACGGGACGGTTCTCGTACGGTTGCGGCGGCGATGACCGGCTCTGGCGACTGCCAGGAGGGGTCCAGAGGGTTTGGGCGGCGGGGTCATCGCGCGGAGGTGCGGAGGAAATGCCGCGTGGAGGATAGGATAGGTGAGGGTGTAGTGGAGAGGAGTGGTGGCGGCGGTGTCGTGCTGATCCGCCTGGTGCGCCGCAGCCGAGGACGGTGGCCGTTGCACCGCCACCTCCTGCGCTGTCCGTGGCGGCGGCTGGCCAGGGGGTCCGGGGGAACTCATTTAAGGCGAGAGGAGGCGTGGAGGGGAAGAAGAGGTGATGGAGTGGTGTGCACGGCGTCGTTCGCCTCTTTCTCTGAAGAAAATTCAGTTAACTGAATTTTCGACAGTGCTATAGTACACCCACCACTTGTATGATGAAATGACAGAGGGTGCTAGGCATTTTAGGATTTTTGGGGAATTTTTGTGGTAAGGTGTTGATGCAAATAAGAGAGTCTGGCAAAGTTTCAGAATTTTTGGAGCTATAAAAATTGGGTTTGTATCAAGGAGTTTGTTTCTGGTCCAAATTTGAATTGAATGAATTTTAATTTTTTTGAACTGTGGAACCCAATGTCTTTGGTGAAAGGGGTTGCAGGTACCATCTAGTTGCTAGAATAATTTTGGTGAAGGCAGAAGACTTGTAGAAAATATGGTTCCTTTGTAAACCAAAGGAATCATGAATAATTTTAAACTCCAACTTTGGAATTTATAAAATATGATAGAAATGTTTTTGTGGAGAGGAAAGATGTTGAGTACTGTCCTAGAGGGTGTGAGTGACTTGGGGAAGATTTAGGAGTGGTAGAAAAATTATCGAGTGGATTTTGGAGTGCTTGGAAGGAGTTAAAAGATCATATTCTTGGGATAATTTCAACTATTCAAAACTTTTCAAAAGGGAAGATATTTTTGATCTCTCAAAAATAATTGCCAATTTGGTAAACCATCAAAACAGAACCATGCAAAAAATTTAGAACCTCAATTAAAGTTAAAATGAATTTCAGAACAAAGGAAGGAGAAGGAAAAGAATAGGGTCAAAATAATTCAAAGCATTTTCTTTTAATAAAAAGATTTGAAAATCTAGAGATAAAATTTTGAAAATGCAAAGGAAATATTTTTGGGGTTTTACATTCTTCTTCGATCTTCACGTGTTTCGTTTCCTTTCTTTGGTTCTGTATGCTCTGTAATACTGGCTGATTGATGACTTTGTTGATTCAAAGTCGGGCTAGGCTCGAGCCCCATCTGGTGCTCGGTTCTCTAAAAAAGGGGAGGAAGAAGACTACAATGACAACCACATATGCTTATAACCATCAGTTTTTCTTTTTTCTTTATGGCGAATGAACCTCAGATTATAAACATGTCCAACGATCCACCCACGTTCGCTCCATCGTGCGGCTGTGCGGTGACAGGCCGAAATTTGGGTCGGTCGATTAGCACGGGTAAAAAGGCAAATAATCAGTTTTCTTAAAATATCTGGCCTAAACGAACGAGACGAGCAGCGTGGCAGCGCCCAATCAGAACCTCTTTCCAACCCCTCGTCGCCTCCTCGTCCTCTCCCTGCAACGACTTTTCTCCCCTCTTGTTCCAAGCCCAAATCGAGCCAAACCCCGACGCTCCAAATCGCCCAGCTCGGCGATCCGGGAGGATCTGCGAGAAGCGGAGGCGCCGGCGCCGCCGGAGCCCGGAGGGGTGGGGAGGCAGGCGGCGGTGGCGGCGAGGCCGTCAGCGGCGGCTGGGGTGTCTGCGATGATAACCCGGTCGAAGTTGGTGGAGCAGCTGCGCGACTACCAGATCCGATCCCAGCACAAGTAAATTCCCCGGTCTAACCCGTTCTCCCACCAAGAATCCCCCACTAGGTTGCGGTGATTGACTAGTATATGCTCAGATCTTGGGTCTCCCGGATTTTGGCCTCCTCTAATCATGTTAGGTTCGGATGCATGCCTAGTTGATTAAGGTGTAATGCGATTTACTCTGCCCTTGTAATTCAATCGTGTGGAGCGATTCACTTGGCGGCTTAGCCAGCTGCGAAATCGACGTTGTGGCTGCGTGTGTTGATGCCCGCAGGCATTTCTTTAGTTGGTAACCTAGATCCAGCAAAAGACATTGCGCAACAGTTGTTAGAACAACAGTGCCTGCTTTCTAGCGATCCTTGTCAAGATTTCGCCATGTCTTTTTTAAGTTAGTGTTGGTGGTTTCTCATGAGTGCCTCAGTTTCACGTGTAGAGAGGATTGTGCACCCTGCTGCTTTCACCATATCAAAACCTGCCTGCATGCGTACTCCAATTTCTGAAGAGTCGTGCTTTACTAATTTTCGTCAATTGGTCGCCTGGTTTGAGGAACCGGATGGTGAATGAACCATCAAATCCTAGGTCCATTGTTTGGTCTGAGAAATCGATCGAATGTGTTAGTGCATTTACTCTTCCTTCGTAAGCATAAACCAAGTACAAAATGAAGGATTGTGTCTCTACTAAATTTGATAGACCAACCATTGATGGATCAAGTGGATTCCTCAACAAGACACTCCACTTGTGCCTTCACATGCTATTTACCTATATCCATCTCAGCTCTCAAATGCATCATTCGGAAGAGTTTCATATCTCTTACGCGGTTGTTATGGCAAACTACTTACTTGATGTTTCCAGAATGTAAATGTTGTACGTATGTTCGTCTCAAATGCATCATTCAGAAGAGTTTTGTCTCTCTTAGGCGACTGTTATGGCAAACTACTTGCTTGATGTTTCCAGAATGTAAATGTTGAATGATGCTAGCTGACCAGTTTATCTTGTTATGATGAGTCTCATGCCGCACTAAAAGGCTGATAATTCTCTTCAGATAAATCATGCAACTTTGTGGTGTGATGTGTTATTCTCCTGTATTGATCTGAAATGATTTCCTCTCACTGTTAGTCCTCTCTCAGATATGCTTGCCTCTTTTTATGATCTGATCTGAACATGGTTCTGCTTTCTGAACTTCTGCAGGCGCGACCTTATCGGAGCCATCTCATGGGGCCTGCTGTGTTGTCTCCTAATAGTATCCTCGTACATGATGCTATACTTCAGGCACTTCTGGTTATCAGCCGTCATCATCTCTGTCGGCATCCTTCTTCCCGCCGGCCTGTATATTTTGAGGCAGAGAAAGTTGGCTAAGAAAAGAGAGCGGAGATTATTGTTGCCTCTCTCCATGTAAGGTTATTACATTGTAGTGGTAGGTTCCCCTGATTTTGCGGTTATTCTGAACCAGACAGAATCCGCATTCCGGGCTTGCTTGGCACACATCCAAACAGTTGATAGGCCTCTGCTGCCTAGTATACATCCATATTCTTTAGTCTTCACTAAAGTGCTGGAAGAAGTACACCATCAATTTTTGAGGCTCCAGTGTTGTGCGAATGAATACACTAGCTTGTGTGTTTCTGCTGCGGTTTGTTGTTTTCCTCTTCTTTTTCTTTTTCTTTTAATGGTGCTTGCAGCCTGACAAGGTATCTCAATGTATCGGACGGCCCCGAGTCACACTTTTGTAACTAAAGAAGAATAGATTGTTTTGTTGTTCTGATGGAATTTGTGAGCTTCATGCCCTCCAGCCATTCTCAGTCAGTCAGTCAGTCCAGTTGGTTCCTGGATCGAAGTGATGACACTGGATGTGGTGCTTTCACAGAATTGTATCTGCACAAATCATATATCTAGCACTGTAGTGCTCCTGAAATTCCTTTTGTGCCTGTAATCTTTGCAGCATATGCTGCTTAATAATGGCAATCCTTGGACATTAGCACTCTCTATCCGATGCTTCAGAAAGTATTTTTTCTTTATGCTTATGCAGAGACTTTCCCCTGTGAGAAAAACTCTAGCAGGAAGTGATCTGCAATATATTCCAAATCCATCCAGATTTCCTCTGAAGAGGAGACGGCTATATGCTGCTTTGTTGCTCTTTTAGTCTACTTGGGATCTGTGGCAAATTGGCAATTATGTTCAGAGATGCAAAAGAAAATAAATCAGATGCAACTTATTTGCAAGTCCTTTCTAGCAAAGAAGCTTGATGGTAAATTGGCAATTATGTTCAGAGATGCAAAAGAAAACAAATCAGATGCAACTTATTTGCAAGTCCTTTCTAGCAAAGAAGCTTGATGGTAAATTGGCAATTATGTTCAGAGATGCAAAAGAAAATAAATCAGATGTAACTTATTTGCAAATCCTTTCTAGAGTAAGTAGCAAAGCTTGTTTAGGTTCGTTGCAAATGCAAGAGATAGAAAAAAATAATCGCGCCAGGTAGGGGTCGAACCTACGGCCTTCCGCTTAGGAAACGGACGCTCTATCCACTGAGCTACAGGCGCTTCATGTCTTGCTTGTGAGGTACAACTTATATATTCCTGGTTTTCTTACTGTGAAGCGCTTTCTTGCGTTGCCGGTACAGATTATGAGGATGGCTGTTTCGTTTTTTTCCCTTGGTGGCAGCTGAATAAGTGTGGGATACCTTTTTTTGCTGGTGAAAAGCTTGTATTACTCAACTCATAGAACTACAATCATCAACAGTTAGCTGGACAGCTTCCTCCGGACCAGCGAACAAAATTGGCCATCGTCTTCCACGAGTCCAGCGAACAAAATTGGCCAGTTGAAAAAGAAGTCAGCAAAGGTCCTATGGTCTAGTGGTTAGGACATTGGACTCTGAATCCAGTAACCCGAGTTCAAGTCTCGGTAGGACCTCTTTTTTAGTTTATTTTTGTTTTGTACTTAACATATGAAGTTCCCTAGTTTTTCGAAGGAAAGGACTATATATCATATCTTTATTTAATGACAATTCCTCGTTTTTGTCTTCTCTATGGGGTTTGCAAGTACTATGTTTCATTTTTTTTTCATGGAAAAACCTATATACTCCCTCCGTTTCAGAATATAAAGTGTATTGATTTTCATGCAAGTCAACCATTTGAACGTTTGACCAAGATTATAGAATAAAATAACCACATCTAGAATACCTAATTGATAAAAATATGAAACTACTTTTCATGATGGATCAAATGATATAAAATTCATAGTGTGGATATTGATGTCCATGTCACTCCGTCTAGTGCAGCTCCTTCAAATGACACTCCTGCAAACGTGGTCTCTCGTGGTGCTCCGGGAGGTAGTTCTATGATTTTGACAGTGACCCCGTTTAACTCCTCGCCGCAGACACCGAGGGGCATGGAGATCGTCGCGAAACTTCGAGCTAACTCCACATTATGTGGTTGTCTCGAAGTATCTCCGCGGATGCATCAGCAGGAGTCCTCGTTGCCTACCACTCGGCGGACTCCGATTGCGTCGCAGCAGTCGTCGCCTACACGGTCAGCTGCATCCCAGGCCGCTGCCCGCGCGTTGATACAGGCCACCGGCGGACCGGTGGAGCGAGCGCTCGCGCCTCCAGAGCGGTCGCGGGCGGAGGCTCAGGTGGAGGCCACGAGGCCCACGGCTCTGGAGGAGCCGACCTTGGGTGTGCAGCCACGGGCTGTTGCACCGGTGGCTCATATGGTGGTGAACCGCCACCCGGCTCAGGAGGAGCCGGCTTCGGGGGTGCACCCACGTGCTGTTGTACGGGTGGCTAGCGACATGCCGGCCGCGCTGGCTGCCCACGGGCTAGGACCAGTTGGCCCGCCTTTGGATGTGCAGCCACGTGCCGCTGCGCTGTTGGCGTCGTCGCTCGAGCCGACAGTAGACACTGTCGAGGAGGGGCTTACTACTCCACCATCATCCTCCTGTGGCAGCAGAGCCGACCACCACTGAGGGTGACTCCTACACGCCGAAGTTGTCGTACAGTTGCCGACGACGGTTCTATGGACACAGATTAGGACTCCTTAAAAGTTACTCCACGTGTTTCTAGCAAGTCTGATGCCTCTCATACTGATGAGGAGGAGCTGCATGCCACATCAGCATGCCACATCAGATGGTCAGCTACTCTCTCACTTAGTAGGAGGGGTTTCAGACGTGGGCCTAGATGAACCCGGGCTTAGCTCATTGATTGAGCTTACAACATCCAGACTTAAATCAAAGACCGCACGTTTGAAAAAAGATAGTAAGTCCCATAAGAGGGTGAAATGTTCTAAATCTCCTATTGTTTCCTCGTGAATGGAATGTTTTTAATAGCAGAGGTCTTCGTGATTTGGCTAAACATTTATTCATTGCGGAATGTAATAGGAAATACAATTTAGAGTTTTTGGCTATCTCTGAAATGGGGAGACATGATTTCTCAGTAAGTCTGCTTAACCGTATTTCTGGCGGGATAGACTTTACTTGTGTTTCACGACCGCCTAGAGGTCGTTCTGGGGGCATTCTAGGCGTAAATATAGGGACTATGGATGTTTTGGCTATTTCGGATGGTGAGTTTCAGGTTAAACTCCATATTCGTAACAAGGCCGACAACTTCACATGGACCCTTGTTTCCGTGTATGGGACAGCCCAGGATGAGTTCAAGGCTGGTTTTCTCCGTGAATTGGTTAATCTGGCGAAAGATAATCCCTACCCTATTCTTATAGGTGGGGATTTCAATTTGCTTTGATTCCCAAATGAGAAAAGCTGTGGTAGGTTTGATAATCATTGGCCTTTCCTTTCCAACGATGTCATCGATAGTCTAGATCTGCGAGAGGTTTCCATGATTGGAAGACAAATCACTTGGGCGAACAGTCTTTCGGAACCGACATATGAGAAATTAGATCGCGTTTTAATGGATACTAGCTGGGAATCTAAATTTCCTATGGTGTGTGTTCGTGCTCTACCTCGTATTGAGGCTATACCAGACCACACACCCATTCTTCTAACTACTGGTTTGCCACGACCACAACATAGACGCAAGTTCAAGTTCGAACTTGGGTGGTTGCTTCGGGATGGCTTCCATGACATGGTCAAGGAGGTGTGGGAGAAACCGGTGGCCGGACATACCCCGATTCATAAATGGAAAAACAAAATGTGTGCATTACGCAAATTCCTTGGTGGTTGGGCTAGGCATACGGTGGGTATCCTCAAAAAGGAGAAGCTTCATGTTTCATCTATCATTGATGAATTAGAAGCTTTGGCAGAGGTTAGACCTCCATCTGAGCATGAAATTGAGATCAAGAATCATTCGAATGCACATATAGCTAGCATGCTGCGTGAAGAGGAACTGAAATGGTACCAACATTCTAACTCTCAATTTATCCTGAAGGGTGATTCGAATACTAGATATTTCCATGGAGTCGCCAATGGCAGACACCGGATTTTTTTTATTCATTTCTTACAGCAGGATGAGGCCACGATTGCGGGGCATGAGCAATTTAAATCTTATATCACTAATTATTATAAAAAAAATGTTCGAAGCCCCAGAGGAAGGAAACTTCTCGATGGATGAGTCCCGAACAGATGACATCCTGTAGGTCTCTAATGAGGAAAATGGCCTTCTAACAGCTCCATACTCCGAGGAGGAAGTTAGAAAGGCAGTTTTCCTAATGGAGCACAACAAAGCCCTGGGTCCGGATGGTTTTCCTGCTGAGTTCTATCAGAACTTTTGGGAAGTCATCAAACCGGATCTCCTACTTTTGTTTAGCGACCTACATGCTGGCCAACTAGAATTGTTTCGCTTAAACTTCGGCGAGATTATTTTATTACCTAAGGTTAATGAGGCTGAAATGATACAACAATATAGACCTATTTGCCTCCTTAATGTTAGTTTTAAAATATTCACGAAGGTTGCGATGATTAGGCTAAATTCGGTTGCTGAACATGTAATTCGTCCTTCACAGAATGCATTTATGCAAGGCAGACACATCCTAGATGGAGTTGTTATCCTTCATGAAATAGTCCATGAATTACATCGGAAAAAGTTGAATGGGTTGGTACTCAAAATAGACTATGAAAAAGCTTATGACAAAGTCAAATGGCCATTTCTTCAACAGACTCCCAGAATGAAAGGATTTTCTTCAAAGTGGCGCGCTATGATCCATAGCTTTGTTTCTGGAGGTAGTGTTGCCATTATGATCAATGATGATGTTGGACACCATTTCCAAACAAAGAAGGGGTTGTGACAAGGTGACTCATTATCGCCCATGCTATTCAATATAGTGGCGGATATGCTAGCGGTCATGATTGAGCGTGCCAATGTCGATGGCCAGATTGATGGGGTAGTAAATCATCTAGTTGATGGTGGTCTCTCTATACTTCAGTATGCTGACGATACAATTATCTTCATGGGTCAAGACCTTGAGAAAGAGAGAAATCTGAAATTAATTTTATCAGCATTCGAGCAACTCTCAGGTCTTAAGATCAATTTTCATAAAAGTGAATTATTTTGTTTTGGTGAGGCTCAAGACGAGGCCCACTTGTACGCTGAACTGTTCGGATGCGGGTTGGGCCAGTTTCCAATCTGCCTCAAGCCATCTGTCGGAATCTGGGCTCATCATAGTTTCTTCATAGTTCGTAGGTTCGCCTTGATCTAGTAACATGACTTCTAGGACAGGATTACTGTACCACTCTGGTGCAGATCGTGCTTTGGCCGACCTACGAGGTTCAGTAGCAACTTGATCTGAAGTTTCATGATCATTATCATTTGCTTCCTCTCTAGTTGGTGTAGGCATCACGGGAACGGATTTCTCTGATGTGCTACTTTCCAATTCGAGAGAAGGTACAATTACCTCATCAAGTTCTACTTTCCTCCCACTCACTTCTTTCGAGAGAAACTCCTTCTCTAGAAAGGATCCATTCTTGGCAACAAAGATCTTGCCTTCGAAACTATGGTAGAAGGTGTACCCAATTGTTTCCTTAGGGTATCCTATGAAGACGCACTTCTCCGATTTGGGTTCGAGCTTATCAGGCTGAAGCCTTTTGACATAAGTGTCGCAACCCCAAACTTTAAGAAACGACAGCTTAGGTTTCCTGCCAAACCATAGTTCATACGATGTCGTCTCAACGGATTTAGACGGTGCCCTATTTAATGTGAATGTGGCTGTCTCTAATGCATAACCCCAAAATGATAGTGGTAAATCGGTAAGAGACATCGTAGAATGCACCATATCAAATAAAGTACGATTACAATGTTCGGACACACCATTACGCCGTGGTGTTCCAAGTGGCGTGAGTTGTGAAACAATTCCACATTGTTTTAAATGAAGGCCAAACTCGTAACTCAAATATTCGCCTCCGCGATCAGATCGTAGAAACTTTATTTCTTGTTATGATGATTCTCCACTTCACTCTGAAATTCTTTGAACTTTTTAAATGTTTCAGACTTGTGTTTCATCAAGTAGATATACCCATACCTACTCAAATCATCTGTGAAGGTCAGAAAATAATGATACCCGCCGCGTGCTTCAACACTCATCGGACCGCATACATTGGTATGTATTATTTCCAATAAGTCATTAGCTCACTCCATTGTTTCGGAGAACGGAGTTTTAGTCATCTTGCCCATGAGGCATGGTTCGCAAGTATCAAATGATTCATAATCAAGTGATTCCAAAAGTCCATCTGCATGGAGTTTCTTCATGTGCTTTACACCAATATGACCTAAACGGCAGTGCCACAAGTATGTTGCACTATCATTATCAACTTTACATCTTTTGGCATCAATATTATGAATATGTGTATCACTACGATCGAGATTCAATAAACCATTCATATTGGGTGTATGACCATAGAAGGTTTTATTCATGTAAACAGAACAACAATTATTCTCTGACTTAAATGAATAAACGTATTGCAATAAACATGATCTAATCATATTCATGCTCAACGCAAATACCAAATAATATTTATTTAGGTTCAATACTAATCCCAGGAGTGTGCGATGGTGATCATATCAACCTTGGAATCATTTCCAACACATATCATCACCTCGCTTTTAACTAGTCTGTGCAACTCCTGTTTCAAGTTACTAATCTTAGCAACTGAACTGGTATCAAATACCCAGGGGTTACTACGAACACTAGTAAAATACACATCAATAACATGTATATCAAATATACCTTTGTTCACTTTGTCATCCTTCTTATCCGCCAAGTATTTGAGGTAGTTCCGCTTCTAGTGACCATTTCTTTTGCAGTAGAAGCACTCAGTGTGACGACCCCGGCTTAATCGTGCACTAACCATACACGCAAATGCACACGATCAAGCCTAAGGACTCACTTGAAGATATCACAACTCAACTCTAAAACATAAATAAAGTCATACAAGCTTTATATTACAAGCCAGGGCCTCGAGGGCTCGAATACATAGCTCGATGGCATACAAGTGTCAGCGGAAGCATCAGATATCTGGGTACAGATATATTATAGAAATACAGATAGGTCTTTAAGAAGGCGGGGTAAAATAAAATACTACGATCGAAAGGCGTAGGCCTCCTGCCTAGGATCCTCCGAACCTACTCCTGGTCGTCGGTCGACTCCCCGTAGTAGTACTCGCCGGGAAGGTAGTAATAGTAGCCATTGTCGTCGACGGGGGCAGCTATCTCAGGGGCTCCGTCATCTGGCAGCGTTAATTGGATATGGGGAAAAAAGAAAATAAAGCAAACGTGAGTACTTATCCGAAGTACTCAGCAAGCAAGGATCTACACTACATATGCAACATTTTCAAAGGAGGGCTGTATATGTGGACTGGGCTGCAGAAATGCCAGAATAGAGGGGAAAAGCCTAGTCCTATCGAAGACTAGCATCTTCAAGCATCTTCATTTGTCTTGCAGCATTAGAAGAGTGCAGATTAGCATAATGTAAAGTAGTAGTAGTGTCATCAACCTCGGCCAGAGATTCTTCCTCGACTCCCTGCGAGAAGGCAATCCCAGAGCCATACTATCCAGTTATCATCTCAAGTATCAAGTTCTAGTTGTACCGATCGGGATACAACTCCGAGTGTCCGTTACCGTAGGACAGGCTATCGATAGATTAGTTCTTCCCTGCAGGGGTGCACCAACTTACCCACCACGCTCGCTTAACTCCGGCCGGACACACTTTACTGGGTCATGCCCGGCCTCGGCCAAACGATACGCCGCAACCCGATCGAATATTTAATAGAGAGGTCAGCATGCCGGACTAAACCTATGCCCCCAGGGGTCTTGGGCCTTCGCCCCGGGAACTCCTGTGCATTGCGTGGGCGGCCGGAAGCAGACCTAGAAACCCCTTAATACAAGCACGGTTGCGTAACCAGTCCAATCCAGCGTGCGCCGCTCAGTCGCTGACGTCCATTAAGCTTCGGCTGAAGTACACGACGCAGAACGCCCATACTATGCCCTCGTGATGGTTAGTGCTATCAGGCCAGAGGCCCCTCGGATCAAATATCCAAACCGCTAGTGGATTAGGAGCGCGCGGTAACGAGCAGAGACTCACGATCGATGTGACCCCGTCGCCACGTCTCGAGAACTTGCGGCAAGGGCTAAGAATGCCCGGCCACACCTTGTAAGTATCTCGCGGGCACCTTCCAGGTCAACCCGTCTCCACATCACTCGCAATTAAGCTCGCGCGGGTACCCCTCAGGGCCGACCCGTCTTTAGTCACATGATTCAGTGTAAGTCATAGTATCAATAGTAATCGTGTGTCTAACACCAAGAGGGAACCCTAAGGAATCACCCTCGATGGAGTCCCACCTGATATTAACGTCAAGGTGAACGAAGGAGGAATCACCCTCGAGGTCCACACTTGAGGAGTTGCGCGACACGTCGTTATCGGGGGTGGTGTAGGAGGATTCACCCTCACTGACCACGACCGATTAACTAACCTACAAGGTTATCATCAGAAGTGCCGACGAGGTATCACCCTCGGCACTCGATAGTAACCCAGTAGTGTCGAGCAACTATGGGGGAAGTGATGTGCGGTGCCGGGGCCTGGTCTTCAACCCCGTTGCTCGGGTCTTCTGATCATCCAGCGGGGCAGTCGAGGTAAAGTGGGGTCTCTGATGGTTTCTACCCAAACTATACTAAACAGTTTAGGGTAACAGGTAGGTATCAACAGCAGGTTACAATAAACAGGCTATGCATCAAAATAGGTAAAGCAGTAGCAGCAGCAATTCTAATGCAAGCATAAGAGAGAAGAGAGTAGGCGATATCGGTATGCTCAAAATGGGGTGCTTGCCTGGTTGCTCGGCGGCAAGGGCAGCGTCTTCAATAGGGTAGCCAATCACCGGAGCTGCGTCGATCTCGGAGGCTACGTCGGTACCGGGCTCTATCGAGAGAGAAGAGAGGGAGGAAAACAGATAAATACACAGCAAACATAAGCAACACAGGGCGTGCAACACTAACGTGCAGTGCAGGGTTGCCTAAAAGCATGTCTAAGTCATATTAGTTATTTTAGGGTTTAAGTTGGAATTATTAACCGGTAGTTATGCACTATTCATCTACCGAAAACAGGCTAAAGGTTACGGGTTCACCTCCGTAGAGGGCCCTGTCACGGAAACAGACAACACGGTCAGCTTCGTCTTGTTGTTCTGATCAACTTTCATGTAGAAAGTTTTTCGATCCGAGCTACGGTTTAAAAGTTATGAATTTTTAAAGATTTTAGCATTTTTTTGAATTAATCAAATTAACAGAGATACTGAAAAAGATTTATGATGTCATCTTAACATCAGCGCTGCGTCAGCGGTCAGCAGACCAGTTGACTGGTCAACAGGGCCCACGCGGGGCCCACTGGCAGTGACTGGGCGTTGCCCAGTCAGCAGTTGACTGGGTCAACGGGACCCAGGGGGCCCAGTGGCAGCGACTATGGGGAGGTCCACGTTGATGCGGAGCATCCTACGTTCATCCCCATGTACACTCCGACTACTCTCCAAGCCCCAAGAGGACATATGACGAGACCTCGAACATACGCCATTGGACACAAGGTTAACTCGCTCCTCTCCGAACCGTCACATTCCACATATGAGACATGGCTACTACCTCATGCATGGACCTTGTGCATACCCAGGCACATCCAAGATGACCATGGAGAATCAAAGGACCAAGGCCAAGCATGGAAGAGAAGACGGAAGAAAGGAGAAGAAGACGGAGCGGCGGCTGGAGCCAGCCCGGACATCCGGGTCCACAGCCGGATCATCCGGGCATCAGCCGGATCATCCGGGACCTCCTCCGGATCGTCCGGATAACTGCGTCCGAAGACACCCGTAGGTTGTCCCTGAAGCCGGATCGTCCGGGTCCCAGCCCGGATCATCCGGACCCCCGACGTCCGGATCATCCGGGACCCCGTCCGGATCATCCGGCTGTCTGCGCGCAGAGTTGGCCTTTGGCCATGTAACTTTCCCACTTCGCCCCTCACTTACCCCTTCGTGGCTTAGACTATATATACTCCTCCCCCTCCTCCATTTGAGGGTTAGCAAATGTGATAGCTCATTTAGAGATAGAGCTTTGCTCATCCATCCCGGATCTACTCCACCGAGAGAGACCGCGTGCCTCTACGGAGAAGATCCATCTTGGATTCAAGACCCCTTCATGGGAAGACCCCTCAAGACCTCCTCACGGAGATGAACTCGTTACCCTATGTATCGTCCTTTGTTGAATTTGGACCGTGTATCTCTTTGTGTTTCGAGAATCTAGCACATGTGTGATCGTTTCTTGTCTATTTGAGTGTTTCCTCTCGTTTCCCCTCGTGATTTCCCTCGCGTTTCCCCTCGTGTTCTTCGTGTTCTTCGTAGGATCCCCTCCATTTCGTGAAAGATCGGCCATCTAGGGTTCCACCCTACATCACACGTGGACTGCCATGTCAGCGACGCCGGAACGGCGCCGGAGTTGCCTCCGGCGACCATTTACAGCGGCGGCGCGCTCGGGATCGGTCAGAAAACGCCTGTGGTGGACCGTTTGGCGTGCGCGTAGACCCGTTCGAACGAGCGTCGAGCCGCGCATCCAACGGTGCTAGTGGGAGAGCTCGGGGGCGACCGAAGCATCGCCGGCGATGAGCAAGGCGGCAGTGGCGTTCGGTGGCGCGAGGAGAAGTGGGCTGCGGGGCTCTTTCGGCGCAAAACTTAGTGCATTCGAACGCGGGCATCGCGCTGCGTCGAATGGCGGCAACGGCGGCCACTGAAATGGCCCACAGCGTCGGCTGCGACGTCCGTCGACGGTGGCCGAAGCTCGAGCTCGCGGGGAGGCTATCTATGGCGCACGGGGAGGAGAAGGGAGAGGCCAGGGAATTTGGAGCTCATCGAGGGGGCTCAAGTAGGCCCGGCGGCGGCTTAGTAGCGCAGGAGGGGCACCGGAGACGACGGTGCGCTCGCGGCGATCTCGTCGGCCCGAGGTGGAAGAGGAAGGCGTAGGCGTCGCTGGGCGGCCTCATCGGTCAGCCTTGGACGCGTGGAAGACGAGGACGATGTCGGGGAAGCCGTAGGGCAGCTCATTGCGGCTCGGAGAGGCTGGTGGCCGCGGCAACGGCGAGCGATGACGACGAGGGTGCTCGGCCAGGAAGGGGGAAGGAGGAAATCGAGCGAGGGAGAGAGGAGAGAAGTGGTGCGGTGACCAGGGGGTGGATGGGCGCCGTTCTTATCCCCTCCGTCCAGCTGCTCGTCGCGGTGTCGCGCTGCGGCCGGCGGAGATGCGGCCATCCATGGAGACGGCGACACGGAGGAGGAAGGTAGGTGGAGGTGGGCTGGGCCGCTGTAGCTTCGGGCCAGGTAAGTACACAGTAGGTCCTTTCATTTCTTTTTGTTTTTCTTTTCTGTTATTTCTTTCTACTCTCTGTTTTGTATTAATTTAGACCAGCAAATGATTTTAGTCGTTTATGAAATTTGGCACACAATTAAAGCGCAATATTATGATGCAGCACAAAAAGTTTGGGGACCACTTGAATTTGTTTGAATTTTGTTTAAATGGGAAAGGGATTAAATAGGCTGATTTGCTACTGTTATTGGATGCTAAGGTCATTTCAGGAATTCAAATAATGTTGATGATATTTTTATAATGGCTTTAAGAATATTTGAAACACTATGAACATTTTAGTTTCTAATTTGAACAGCTTTTATTTTCTACTTTAAATCTAATTGAAGTTTGAATTAGGAGTTTGAAATGGGTTATGGCACTAATGTTGATCAAGCACTGTTGAACATGGTGACTAGGCATTATCAGAGGTTGATCACTGTAGTGTGATGCTGGGGATGTTACACTCAGTTTCAGGCTTGGGTCCAGCTTTGGCCTTCTTCCCGGGAGTGGCAACTTGCTTGCCATTCTTCTTGAAGTTCCCTTTCTTTCCCTTGCCCCTTTTTCTTGAAACTAGTGGTCTTATTAACCATCAACACTTGATGCTCCTTCTTGATTTCTACCTTCGCCGATTTCAGCATCGCGAAGAGTTCGGGAATCGTTTTCGTCATCCCTTGCATATTATAGTTTATCACGAAGTTCTAGTAGCTTGGTGATAGTGACTAGAGAACTCTGTCAATCACTATCTTATCTGGAAGATTAACTCCCACTTGATTCAAGCGATTGTAGTATCCAGACATTCTAAGTGCATGCTCACAGGCTGAGCCATTCTCCGCCATCTTGTAGGCAAAGTACTTGTCAGAGGTCTCATACCTCTCAACACGGGCATAAGTCTGAAATACCAATTTCAGCTCTTGGAACATCTCATATGTTCCATGGCGTTTAAAACGTCTTTGAAGCCCCGATTCTAAGCCGTAAAGCATGGCGCACTAAACTATCAAGTAGTCATCATATTGAGCTTGTCAAACGTTCATAACGTCTGCATTAGCTCCTGCAATAGGTCTGTCACTTAGCGGTGCATCAAGAACATAATTCTTCTGTGCAGCAATGAGGATAATCCTCAGATCATGGACCTAGTCCGCATTATTGCTACCATTATCTTTCAACTTAGTTTTCTCTAGGAACATATCAAAAATATATAGGGGAGCTATATCGCGAGCTATTGATCTACAATATAGATATGCAAAACTGTTATGACTAAGTTCATGATAAATTAAGTTCAATTAATCAAATTACTAATGAACTCCCACTTAAATAAACATCCCTCAAGTTATCTAAGTGATACATGATCCAAATCAACTAACCCATGTCCGATCACCACGTGAGATGGGGTAGTCATCAATGGTGAACATCTCTATGTTGATCATATCTACTATATGACTCACGTTCGACCTTTCGGTCTCCAGTGTTCCGAGACCATGTCTGTACATGCTAGGCTCGTCAAGTTTAACCCAAGTATTCTGCATGTGCAAAACTGTCTTACACCCGTTGTATGAGAACGTAGAGTCTATCACACCCGATCATCACGAGGTGCTTCGAAACGACGAACTTTGGCAATGGTGCATACTCGGGGAGAACACTTTTATCTTGAAATTTAGTGAAGGGATCATCTTATAATGCTACCGCCGTTTTAAGCAAAATAAGATGCATAAAGGATAAACATCACATGCAATCAAAATATGTGACATGATATGGCCATCATCATCTTGTGCTTTTGATCTCCATCTCCAAAGCATCGTCATGATCTCCATCGTCACCGGCTCGACACCTTGATCTCCATCGTTGCGTCAGGGTCGTCTTGCCAACTATTGCTTCTACAACTATTGCTAACGCATAGCGATAAAGTAAAGCAATTACATGGCGCTTGTATTTCATACAATAAAGAGACAACCCTAAGGCTCCTGCCGGTTGTCGATATTACAAAACATTATCATCTCATACATCAACATATATCACATCATATCTTGACCATATCACATCACAACATGCCCTACAAAAACAAGTTATACGTCCTCTACTTTGTTGTTGCAAGTTTTACGTGGCTGCTACGGGCTTCTAGCAAGAACCGTTCTTACCTATGAAGAAACCACAACGGTAATTCATCAAGTTTGCTGTTTTAACCTTCTTCAAGGACCGACCGTAGTCAAATTCGATTCAACTAAAGTAGGAGAAACAGACACCCGCCAGCCACCTTTATGCAAAACTAGTTGCATGTCACTCGGTGGAACCGGTCTCATGTGCGTGGACATATAAGGTTGGTCCGAGCCGATTTATCCCACAATACCGCCCACAACTCTTCGTGTTCTACTCATGCATATCATCTACGCATAGACCTGGCTCGGATGCCACTTTTGGGAAACGTTGCATGGAAAACAAAACAAAAATCTACGCACACGCAAGATCTATCAAGGAGATGCATAGCAATGAGAGGGGAGAGTTTGTCTACATACCCTCATAGACCATAAGCGGAAGCGTTTGACAACACGGTTGATATAGTCGAACTTCTTCGCGTTCCAACCGATCGAGCACCGAACGTACGACACCTCCGCGTTCAGCACACGTTCAGCTCGATGACGTCCTCCGCCTTCTTGATCCAGCAAGACGACGAGGTAGTGGATGAGTTACGACAGCATGATGGCATGGTGACGGTGACAGTGAAGTTATCTCCACAGGGCTTCGCCTAAGCACTACGAAAATATGATCGGGGGTGTAAACGGTGAAGGGGGGCGCCGCACACGGCTAAGCAATTGTCTGGGATGTGCTAGGCGCCTCCCTCCCACATATATATAGGTGGGAGGGAGAGGGGAGAGGCCAAGGGGTGCCCCAAGTAGGACCGAATCCTACTTGGGCTTCTGCCCTTGGCCGTGCCCCCCCTTCCTTATTTGTCGGAGGGGGAAAGGAAAGGGGGAAGAGGGAAGGAAGGGGAAGGCCGAATTCCCCCCTTTCCTTTCCCCCATGGGTCGGCTGCCTTAGGGGGGCACGCCAGCCCCCTGTGGACTAGTGTGCTCCCCTCTAATGGCCCAATAGGCTCATCACCCTTCCGGGAGTGCCCGGTACCCCCTCTGGTACTCCGATAATCATCCGGTACACTCCGAAACACTTCCGGTGTCCGAATATCATCGTCCTATATATCAATCTTTACCTCTTGACCATTTTGAGACTCCTCGTCATGTCCGTGATCTTATCCGGGACTCCGAACAACATTCGGTCACCAAATTATATAACTCATATAACACTATATCGTCAACGAACGTTAAGTGTGCGGACCCTACGGGTTCGAGAACTATGTAGACATGACCGAGACACCTCTCCGGTCAATAACCAATAGCGGAACCTGGATGCCCATATTGGTTCCTACATATGCTATGAAGATCTTTATCGGTCGAACCGTTATGACAACATACGTAATTCCCTTTGTCCATCGGTATGTTACTTGCCCGAGATTCGATCATCGGTATCTTTATACCTAGTTCAATCTCATTACCGGCAAGTCTCTTTACTCGTTCCGTAATACATCATCCTGTAACTAACTCATTAGTCACTTTGCTTGCAAGGCTTCTTATGATGTGTATTACTGAGAGGGCCCAGAGATACCTCTCCGATACTCGGAGTGACAAATCCTAATCTCGATCTATGCCAACTCAACAAACACCTTCGGAGATACCTGTAGAGCATCTTTATGATCACCCAGTTACGTTGTGATGTTTGATACCTGTAGAGCATCTTTATGATCACCCAGTTACATTGTAACGGATGGGTCTTGTCCATCACATCATTCTCCTAATGATGTGATCCCGTTATCAAATGACAACACATGTCTATGGTTAGGAAACCTTAACCATCTTTGATCAACGAGCTAGTCTAGTAGAGGCTTACTAGGGACACGGTATTTGTTTATGTATTCACACATGTATTTAAGTTTCCGATCAATACAATTCTAGTATGAATAATAAACCTTTATCATGAATAAGGAAATATAAAATAACAACTTTATTATTGCCTCTAGGGCATATTTCCTTCAGCTGAAACATCTACTGAATGCTTCACGTAATGTATCAATATGAGGAGTGATCTAGCTAGCGTAGCAAAGATATAAAAAATGGACAAGCCATGCAAATATCATTCTAGCTTTATTAAGATCATGTAAGGCAAATAAATATCTGTAATCATGTAATGAATGATGATGAAAGTTGCATGACAATATCTCTCGGGATAATTATGAAAATGCCATGATAGGTAGGTGTGGTGGCTGTTTTGAGTAAGGATAAGTGGTTTATGTGTAGGAGAACAAGATGAAGTTCTCATACAGAGTTTGGATGTATCGGCGAAGGATGTGCGAAATATCGAGGTGAGAATAGGCAATGCATCATACCAGAGAGGCTAGAAAATATGGATAGGCGGAAGTGCAAAAGATCTTAACTCGCAAATCAAACATTCATCAAGTGTATCATACTCTATAGTGGATTGCCAAGAAATCGCTATACTCCTAGGGGAAGTGTCTGGCGAAGCCGAAGCCCCGACACATCCTACATGAGCAGTTACTTACAATGTCTTTCAACTTAGGACTCTTTGCAACAGTGGTCTCACTTTTATGTAAATTAATGAAGAAAGAACATTGACTTGCATGATGTTTACGGCCTCTCACCGCTACTTCACTCAAACTCTTTTACAAACATATTCATCTATTACCCCCATTCTATCTCAAAACTATGCAGGGAAACCTATCTTCAAATCAATGAGTCCAGATTAATTCATGCAATTTTAATTATACCACCAAGCATACCTATCATTTTAATCGTCAACATATTAATCAATGCCAACTACCAATTACCACTCAACTCTCCAAACAATTACAAGTGAAGCGAGAGAGTTCTAATCGTTTCTAACAGGTCTACCACCATGCTCTAATAAATATAGGTGAAGCAATAAAGCAATTCTATAAATGGACTATGAATATCTCCCTAAGCACATTTATCAAGATATGATGGTCGATCATGATCACAAAAAAAAGAAATGAAAACAAAAGACGTTCCAAGCATAACACATATCATGTGAACAAATAAAAACGTAGGCCCAACCGAGACTAACCGATAGTTATTGATGAAGAAAGGTGGGATGTCTACGGAGGCATCCTCAAACTTAGATGCCCAAGAGTTCTTGAAATATTACCTTGGGGTGTCTTTGGCATCCTCAATCTTTAGGTCTTGTATCTCTTTTATTCTTCTCGTATGACAGTCTCCACTCAATTTTAAAAACGCCATTCACACAAAACTTCGCAAGAACTTGTGAGATACATTAGTATAAATAAATTCACAACTTTAACATTCCTTACTGTAACAAATTAACAAAATTATAATAACATTAAATACTAAATGTCTACAATGTCTAACATCTTTTTTCCCAAATAGAACATTAAAGTAGCAAACAATGCAACTATAACAACAATCTGTCTAAACAAGACAGTCTATAGAGGTGGAATTTATTAACATACTTTTGTAACTCTATAAATTCTATAATATTACCATGTAACAGAGAACTTATAAATGCTTACAGTGTCAAAATTTCAGCCTTTTACCACGTTTTGAATATCCGGTGATATTCAGGACATAACAAAAAACTTTCTGTTTTTAAACATCAAGTCATAAATTTGCAAACTGAGCATGGTAAAGGCTAAACCTGACACTTTAATGAAATCAAATATACAAAACATGATCACTACAATAGCATTAATCATGTAACACACACAAAAAGCAAGGAGATAAATATTTGTGTGTCTCCCAACAAGCACTCTTCTTTATTGCCTTTTAGCTAGGCATGAAGGATTGCTTCTCGTTTTCTCGTCATCACTTTCTGAAAGTCCCTCGGTGAGAAAGATACCCTTTTCTCTTATAAGGCTATCCTAATCATAACACTTCAAGGTATGAAATCAAGATTTTTGTGTCATAAATAGGAGCTTCCCTTTTTAGTTGACTACTAATAGGATGCTCACTAATCATTTTTAGTTCAACTTCTCCTTAGAAGATGATGAATTAGATTGTTGTACCTTAGGAACATACATAAACACCAGGCTTTTATCCCTAGTGTAACTCCTATTAACTTTTATTGAAGCAATAGTTGTCCCCAAAGTGTCTATCACTTCTTCTAACTTATCTATTCTCGAGGGTTGATGATCTGTTTTTGTAGCTTGAAACGCTTGTTCTAAATTTTTCATTTTCCGAAGTGCCTCACCTACCGGGGATCCAAGTTTAGTACTCCTTTCGATTCATATCAACTGTCGCTGGTTTAGTACAAAGTTGTACTAAAAAATCGACAATTATATTGGATCGAAGGGAGTAACACCATTATGTAACTTTTATCAATCTCCTCTAGTTCTTGTTTAATTGGCATATTATTCTCTATGATATCCAATCTCCTCACGAGGTGTTCAAGAGTAACTTCAGATTCATCGGTGTTTATTGGTGGTGATCCTACTACACTTTCTATAGCATTAAAGGCATTAAGAGTATTGCCACTCAAAAAGCTACCTCCCATTATAATGTCTACCAGGTATCTATTCCATAAAGTTACACCAATGTTAAAATTCCTAATGAGCACCTTAGTAGATTGTTTACGGATTGTATACCAAGCATCTTTTAAACTTTCACCACCCCTTTGTTTAAAGTGAAGGACTTCTAACTCATGAGAAGTAGCCGGAATTGAAGAACTAGGCACGATAACGAGTTAAAACAAAAATTACTACTTGCCGCATTTTTTTGGGTGTTTTTATGTTATTGAAAAAAGCAAAGAAGCAAAATAATAAGCAACAAAAAGTAACCAAGCAAAATAGAAATACAAGGCAGTAAAGTAAAGGAGTGTAGGACTGGGATTGTGGCTATTTCTCACCCCTTTCCTCGATACAATCACATTGACGGGAGGGGAAAAGGCGACGACCATATAAGTGTCAAAAACCATCTTACGTTATGAGACGGGGGGAGTAGGTCTAGTTATCGGTCCTGAATCAACTAAAAAAAAGTTTAAAAAATTATTGATGCAGCCTTGTTCATTCCACCACTTATTATTAATGCAGCCTTGTTCAAAAAATCATGTTATGTTACATATCAAGAAAAAAAAAACTGCATTTCGCTCCAAGTGTGCACTACCCCGAAAATATCTGCCGACGTGCCGCGTGATTGGTCCATACGAGGCCCGGCGCGTCACGACCCGATCGGGGCGGGGTTGGTGGCGGCGTGGGAATCGAAAACCCTAGACGCTCCCCGTCCGAAAATATCTCCCCTCGCGAGCGAGTCAGGGGCGACCCGATCGTGCGTGGGCTGGCCCAGAAAGCCAGAACACTCCTCGAGCCCATCGCGCGAAAATATCTCGCCCCAGCCAGATCGCTCGATCCTTATCCCGCGGCGCGCCCGCGAGCCGTCCGATCCGATCACGACGGCCCGCGCTGCGCCGCGCGCGCTATAAAAGGGGCGGGTAGGGCAACCTTGACTCCTCGTGCTTTCTCAGGGGTTGGCTTCTCCTCCCCACTCAGTCCTCGGTTCCCGGTCCGGTTCGGTTCCGTTCTGTTCGTTAGGGTTTAGTGGGGAAGAAGAATAATGGCGGACGTCGAGTACCGCTGCTTCGTGGGCGGCCTCGCCTGGGCCACCGACGACCAGTCCCTCCAGACCGCCTTCTCCAAGTACGGCGACGTCATCGACTCCAAGGTATCGTCCAGATCTGTAAATTCCTAGGGGGTTATGCTCCGTTTCCTCGATTCGGGATAGATCTGTGGTGTTGTGATTGTTGGACCTGTTGAACCATGGATCTGAGCTCGGGATCTGACGGTATTGGTGTTTTTGGCTGTGCAGATCATCACTGACAGGGAGACGGGCCGTTCCCGCGGGTTCGGGTTCGTCACCTTCTCCTCCGACGAGTCGATGCGCCAGGCGATCGAGGCCATGAACGGCCAGGACCTAGACGGCCGCAACATCACCGTCAACGAGGCCCAGTCCCGCCGCTCCGGCGGTGGCGGCGGTTTCGGCGGCGGCGGCGGTGGCGGCTACGGCGGCCAGCGTCGTGAGGGCGGAGGCGGCGGCTACGGCGGCGGCGGCGGCTACGGCGGCGGCGGCGGTGGCTACGGTGGTGGCCGCAGCGGCGGCGGCGGTGGCTACGGCAGCCGTGAGGGCGGCGGCTACGGTGGCAGCCGCGGCGGCTCCGGCGGCGGCAACTGGAGGGAGTGAATGGTGGGGCCCCTCGCTGGCCAGTTATCCTAGCTATCTATCCTTTTTTACCTGTCTACCAAAATGTTATCGCTCGCTCCCGAGTACCCTAGATCTCGCTCCATCGCGTAGGTTCCGAGATGTTCTGGCTACCGTTAGATGTGACGCTTACCGTTCCGTGTTACCATTCTGTCCCCGTTCGCCGTGCTTGTGATGATGCTAAGAATGAAATGAAAATGAGGGCAAAGTTTGTTCGCATGTGCTGTTTTTGTCTTTGCGGTGAATTTTGTTCCTCTTCTGTTTGTGCCGTGAACACTTTACCTTATATTTTGCCGCACCAACTGGATGATATTTTGGTGCACATTTGTTAGTCCCTGGATGCCATTGGCACGACTGGGACGTGCTCCTTTGTCAATGTTCCCCAGTATTCCCAGTATTGTTTACTTTCTGTTCTTCGTCCATGTTTCTCTGATGCTCCGTCTCGAATTATTCAGTCTAAGATTTTCTGGACAAATTCTAAGAAATTGAAGTGTGATTTTTTTACATCCTCTGCCGACCATAGATGGAAGAGTCGCATCGTTTTGCATCCAGCATGTAGATCCGTGAAGCAATGTCCTGAACATCCATCCAGATCCACGTACACTTCTGGTTTCGACGGTCAGACAAACCCCCAGCAGAAGTAAGAAACACAGGGTTTAATTGATTCGTGCGTCACCGACTAGATGGCGAAAAGGCGACACATGTAGTGGTAGTGGGATTAAGCCGCTAATGTAAGAATGAAGCTCTGAGGGAACAAACAAATAATGTACATTGGCCAGGTAATCCGTTTTCATTTACTCTGCATATTAGGTTTTCAACCGAGCACAGTACATCAAAACGGTTGAGTGGATGCTGGAGCTTCACGACGGAGAAGGGGACGCTGTCATTGCCGACACCGAAATGGAATACACACATAGTATGTTTTGGGGGTGTTTCTTTCCTTTGTCTGTTTGTTACTTGTGGTACCACATAGTACTATGTTCTACTCCCTCCGTTCCTAAATACATTCTATATACTAGTTCATATTGAAATCTTTAAAGAAAACTTATATTTAGGAGCAGAGGGAGTACATAGAGAGCGCACATGATTTCTAGTCTAATTGAAATATTCAGTATAAGGATTTCTGATACTTTCACTCAAAGATGGCAACCCTGTTAGTCATCAGTGATCAACATCAGATTCATCCGATCAACTATTCGGACAAGGAGCATGCTCCAATAGAAGTGTTTGAATACATCGTGGGAACTACATGACCTCACAATTCATTGGGTGCTCAATATCTGAATATGAGATAACTTGAAAATGGACAACTACGACTGTTCCAGTACTTCTGTATCCTTTTGGGAAGATTCAATTTAAGTAAGTTTTTATTATATAAAATACGAGAACAAGAAATCCTAGTACCACAAAATTACTGTGTAGGTAGAAAACAACTGATTGATAACAGCCACCTGATGTTTCTAGTCAAGCCAAATAAAAGCAATTTATCTATGACTGAAATTTGCTAACCTTATCAATTTCTGCAGATTGAAGGGCGCCATGAATGTCTTGCTTATTGCAAACACGAGCAGTGAAGCTCCCACTAGTCTCTGTTGGATTAAATGCAAGAAATCATTCAATAGGATTATAGAATAACACTCCACTTGAACTACAGCTGAATAAAGTGATATTCTAGGTGGCAAAGAGATAGGCAGTTTTCCATAGCTTCCATTGAACTACTAAATGCATGTTGTGGTTCTATTTAATAATCCGATTTATTATGTCAGTAAAAGACGAAAGCTAGAAAACGAAACTGGAATCCACTTGTATACTCTTACTAACACCCATTGTGGCATTTTCCATTGAGAATTTGAGATCATGATTATTACCATCTAACAGGATATCTGTTTTGAAATTTCCAGTTAATTAGGCTATAGCTTATTGCCAAACATTCTTGTCCTACCATGTTATTTCAACATTTCAATGCTCGCATTCACATACCCGTAAAATATAAACAATCTGGAAACACTGAAGGTCATAAAACATCACTCTCTTGGTGCCCCAGAAGTAGTACCTCTTCCTTCAAGAGATTATAGAGTTCAGCACGGCAATCATCAAGCCTGCGAATATCCGATCTATCAACCACCAAAACTAGTCCATCAGTATGCTCAAAGTAATTTCTCCAATAAGACTGGATAGTATTTTGCCCCCCGACACCCTATATGTTCAAGGAGTATCTGTCAAAGTACCTCATGAAGGAGGAATTTGACAGGAGGAATAAACTCTCGGCTGTGCCTCATGAAGAAAAAGAATTTAAAAGGAGGAATAAACTTTCGGCTGTGCCTCATGAAGGAGGAATTTAAAAGGAGGAATAAACTTTCGGTTGTGCCACAAGAAGGAAGAATTTAAAAGGAGGAATAAACTATCGGCTGTGCGTGAGCCATGATATTCAGCGCAACAACAAAATGGGTAAATCATTGAGAATAGCTCTTCCGTTCACTATATAAAGAAAATAACTCGTGCGCACATGTAACCTGATCAGTTGCATTCCATATCCAATACATGTAGTTAGTTTCATACATTTTACCTTTTTGTGTTATTTCAAATGTGTTTGTGCCTTGAAAATTGTTATGTAATTTTTAAAAATCATTCATGCATTTTAAAATATTAGTTTAATTTTAAGAAAAGTGTTGCATATTTTCAAATTCGCATAATTTGAAAAATGTTCACCATTTTCTCAAAAAAGGAGTTCATGTAATTCTAAAAGGTGTCCATGTGCTTAAAAGTATATTTGTAATTTTAAAAATATCCATGCTCTTTGGAAAAGTCCGTGTGATTTTAAAAGTGTTTATGTGTTTCGAAAAGAATGCCGATGCATTTTGAAAAACAAATATACAATTTAAAAGTGAGTGCGTATGAGGATGGTGTATGGACTAGGTGTAGTAGGTCGTAGCTCGGGAAGGTCAGCCGTTAGGTCCCGCTCGACAAGATTAGTTTTTAAACTATTAGACTCACTTGCGATGCCATGGTCCAATGACAGGTGTGCATGCGGTGGCTGAGATCATCACCTTAGGGTTGACCACGTTCAGACACATTGTGATTAGGTGGACACCGCGACCATGGTTGGTGAAGGCGAGAAGTAGGATAAGTGACAACATGGATGAGGCGCTATGTTGAAATAGATAACGTGGACCTGTGAAGGGGTCTTGAGTCGTGCTTATTGTGCTAGAAGTATGCGTTTGTTTTCGCTCGTTCCAACGCACGGGTATTCCTAACATAGGTAAAAAGAGAGTATCGACCCCCCCCCCCCCCCCCCCCCCCCAAAATCTAAAGTAATACAGTGAAATTATTTATTTAGTGTCATAACCCATGAGTATTTATCTGAATTTCTGCAATGCTAAAAGCGTTTCTCATCAATATGTTGATAGGGTCTTTTGATGAGCGTCCGAAGTCCTATGATTTATTTTCCAAGCATGTGTTCTGCATATAGTTACTCAGTTTTTCCCATGAATGGACGTCTTAAGCAATTCACAATCACCACATGTCAACTAAGGTGGAAATGCAGACAATTTGTATCGTATCTGATGAACCCAAAAGCTCAAGCTGATGGGGAAAGGTGGGCTATGCATTTATACGTGAACACTTTCCCCTCACGTGTGCCCCCCTCGGGCCTAAACATGCACCGAAAGTGGGCTACAATTTTTTATTTTGAAATTGCACTAGCCGGGTCTTGAACACAAGACCTCTTGGCCCCGATACCATGTAGAATTGCATGAACCAGCCAGTTCACCCAAAAGCTCAAGCTGATGGGAAAAAATGGGCTATTCATTTATACGTCAACGGGGCGGATGGCACTCGTGTCCTTCCCATTGACCTTAAGCACGATCGGCATCTTCCCGAGTTGGCCAGACCCCTGCGACGAACTCCATCAGCCACCAAGGATCAAGAAAACGGCAGGACAACCGCAACTAGATCCAGAAACCAAGAATAATCGGGGGGATGTCGTAGATGGAATCCAACGAGAGTGGGAGGTGGACGGAACCTACACCATAAGAATGCACATCTCCTTCTCTTTGACCTTGATCTTTTGGATGATGATGAGAAATCTTGGCGGCGCGCGAGGCTCTGAATTTCCTCCTCACTCGAAGTCGAGAAGAACAGTCTTTTTTGTATGACGAGAAGAACAGAGTCCTGTCTCCTGTGTCCCAATTTTTTTCTCACTCTTCCTCCTACTCGAAAAGGAGAAAAAGTTCCAGTAACTGGAAAACCCTATATGATGCACTCTGCATCACATTGTCGAGTTTTGCACATGAGTTGGCGATCGAGCACTGAGCTGGGCCAGCCCGTTAAGGCATTCCAGCCTTCCCGGTTTTGGGAACCTTATAGGAGTTTCTCGAACCTTTTTTCACTGGTACTTAGTTATTATTTTTTTCTGTTTCTTTTTCCTTTATTTTATTTTCTATAAGTACTGTGTTTTTTTTAATGAGGAATTTCAGAAAATGCTCACATTTCAATATTGTTCACAAATTTGAAAAAATGTTCGCGTTTTCAGAAGAAATTCATAATTTCGAAAGAATGTTCACATTTTCTGAAAGACTTTGCAAATTTGAAAAATGTCAGTGTTTCCAAAATTGGTCGTAAATTGGAGCCGTTTTTGGAAAAATGTTCGCAAATTTGTAAAAGTATTTGTGTTTCTAGAAAATACTCGCTAATTTCAAAAAAAATGTTTCAAATCTCGACGTTGCAGTGTGTTCTTAAAATAGTTGCGCTTCTCATCATCGCCCGGAGCCATCAGTACAGTGGCTAGCGGCAAGTTTCAGCAACGAGAGGTGGCGAGTTAGATTCCTCTCATGGTCGCTTCTTTTTAGTATTTTTACTTCGCATGTTTTGCATTTTTTTTTTTGCTTTGTGCCTGATGGGCCGGCCAAGTCGCGCGAGACGTCCGCGCCAGGTTCCTATATGACGTAAAATGCGTCATATAGGAGGAAAATCCTATTGGCCGCTCATTGCGGCAAGATGTCGGCGCTTCGCACAGGGGCGAGCGACCGAGCGATGCTTTTGGGCTGGCCCACTTACATACATAGCTTACGAACTGCCCACTCCGGTTTTGTGAACCTTCTAGAAGGTTCCATGAACCGTTTTCCTTTTTCTTTTATTGGTTTTCCACTTTTTTTCACTTTTTTGTTTCTTTTTCTTTTCTTTTTATAGTTTTCGTTTTCTGTTTCTTTTTCATTTTTTGTTTTCCGTTTTTTGTTTCCTTTTCTTTTTCAACTTTCTTTTTCTTTTTCAGAACATGTTCGCAGTTTTACAAAATGTTTAGGATTTTATTTTTCTTTTCTTCTCATTTTTTTAAAAAAATCGAAATTTTTAAATTTTGTTCGTGTTTCCAAAATGTTCTCAAAATTCAAAAAATGTTCTTGTTACATAAAAAAAGTTCAAAACTTTCGAAATTCAGAAAATGTACCGGATTTCAATTTTTTGTTCACATATTCAAAAAATGTTCGCGCTTCCAAATTTGTTCGGGATTTTTCAAAATTGTTCTCAGTTTCAAAATTTGTTCTCAAGATTCAGAAAATGTTCATGCTTTAAAAAATTGTTCACGCTTTCAAATTTGTTCGGGAGTTTTCAAAATTGTTCTCCGTTTCAAAATTTGTTCTCAAGATTAAAAAAATGTTCGTGCTTCCAAATTTGTTCGGGATTTTTCAAAAAATTTCTCCGTTTCAAAATTTGTTCTCAAGATTCAGAAAATGTTCGTGCTTTAAAAAATTGTTCGCGCTTCCAAATTTGTTCGGGATTTTTCAAAATTGTTCTCCATTTCAAAATTTGTTCTCAAGATTCAGAAAATGTTTGTGCTTTAAAAAATAGTTCGCGCTTCCAAATTTGTTCTGAAGATTCAAAAATTGTTCGTGCTTTAAAAAATTGTTCACGAATTCCAAAAATGTTCATGTTTTCAAAAACTATTTTTTGAACCATCATAGTTACCACCTTTATGACTATTTTAGAAGTACCACTTTGTAACAACAAAAAGAAATTCCATGTTTTATTTTTACAGTTCAAAACCAGTTGAATCAGTAGAAACAGTAGCTGGACTCAGAAATTGGAACATCCAACTAATTTGTTTGGGAAACAGTACAAATAGTTTACACAAGCGCGCGAAACAGACAAACAGAAACAAGGAAACAGTTGGAACAGAAAATCAGTTCAAACTCAGCGCGCGTCGCGGCCCACAAAGCCCGCCAGTCAGCTGCTCTATGCGAAGCCGCACCTTCTTGACGCATAATGCGTCACATAGGACGTCCCCATATAGGAGCCCCCCTTGACCAACCACTTTGATTTTCTCCTAGGGTCAATAGGCCCGTCTGTGTAAGGTAATGGCATAAATCGAGAACGCCCCAATCTCAGTTTTATTTTGAAGAAAACCAAAATACGTAGACGGGCTAAGAGACGTGTTGGGCGAGCCCATGAAGCATGCATGTCCACCGATTTTCTCCCACTAGGCACTTCGTGCTTCCAGGGATGAAAATCAAATGTCGATGCACATAGCGTCACTAAGCATACCCTAGGCCTTTCTAACAGGTGCCATGTGTGGCTCACTCAACTTCCAGATCTCAATTGTATCCCTATAATCAATAAGGGTATGTACAATGGTTGATAAGATAGTCTTATCTTAACTCTTGCATGTAATTTAGAGATGACAAAAAAAATGTCTACAATGGGTCATCTCTTAGCCTTATCTTCAATAACTAGCCATTCTTATAAATATGGTGAGACATATTATGCTAAGAGATCATCTTTTGTCTTCTCTTAAATGAGAGAAGACAAGCCTTTTCTTATGAGTTCTCTCTCCTTCACCTCATCATTTATCCTACGTGGCACTCCTAAGATAGCACCATTGTACATGCCCTAAGGCCTTGTTCGGTTAAACCTCTCCTGGAGGGGATTGGAGAGGTTTGGAGGGGATTGATTGGGATTTTGACCTGTATGGATTTAATCCTCCCCAATCCACTCCAATCCCCTTCAATTCTGTTGCAACCGAACAAGCCTAAAATGGATTATGTTCTATCCCTGAACAAAAATTAGGCATGTCCTGCGAGGGCTATGTCCTGCAATAAGTGAGACATAGCCCTGCCTCGCCATTGGCGCTCCTCTAAACGAGCAGGCTCAACATTGCACTTTCTGGAGCGACTTTTTGGTTCAGATTGTTTTATTAACCCGTCGTGTGGTTTTTTCTTCTTCTATTGTTTCTACGAGTTTTTACATCAGTTTCCTTTTTTGTTAGTTTTTCTTATTTTCAAATAAATCTCTACTTTTTTGATATGCGCGTAGAGTTTTTGTATACACGCCTAACATTTTTTTGATACACGTTGCACATTTTTAAATACATGATGATTTTTTTAAATATATATTTGAACATTTTCAACTAAATGTTAAACATTTTAAAATACATGTTTTTTGAATGGTTTGAAATATTTTAAAAATTATGAACTATTTGAACACTATATTAAAAGTTTTTTAGGTTATGGAACTTTTTAAAAAATTATGCAGATATTTTTGTTTGCATTGCATAAGTTTTTTTTTAAATATTCGTGAACATATTTTTGAAACAAATGATTTTTTAAATGTGACAAACTTCTTTTGAATGGGATGAAACATTTTTTTTACATTAGGCGAACACTGCATTTACATTGGGTTATCATTTAAAAAAATAACACAAACATATGTTTGTAATACACGTATATTTTATAAATGTGATGAACATTTGTTTAATGTTATGATGATCTTTTAAAAATGTACGAAGAATTTTCCTATACTGCATGAACAATTCTCAACTTTGTGATGAACACTTTGTACAATTTAAGTAAATTTATATTTTAAATATATGGATTTAGATATTTTTCAACCTAATCTAAATACAAGTAAAAAAGAAACTAAATTTTAAAAATGAACTAATGAATGAAAGGAAATGAAACGAAGCGAACTTGAGCTACTGGGTCGCCCCAGTTATGGAGGCTACCTCTGGCGAGCACTCCTTCCCTCTTGCAACAGGCGAGTCAAAGCGTTGTAGAGAGCTTAAAACTAGCACTTCATGTGCCACCGAACGTGCTGCCTTGACCCAAATAGCGCTCGGTGCGGTTGCTCACTGGTTGGCTGCTTCGACCGCCCCTTCTTTTTTGCGCTTGGCTCGGTCGCTCACTGGTCGATTGATTCGAGCGCCCTTCTTTTACAACAGCTATATCGTTTAGTTGCACAAGCGAGTAAAAAGACCAACAACTATTGATTTAGAAAAAATAGCGCTGCCAATTTTCTATGTATAAAAAAATCATACGTTCAAATAATAGTCTAACATTTCAAGAATTTTATGATTTTTTTAAAAAAGTTCACGAACGGACAAAAAAATCATGAATTTTAAAAACTAGGTTCGCAAATTCGAAAAAAGTTCTTCGTGAACTTAAAAATTGTTAGTGTATTTGAAAAAAGGTCATGAATTTGAAAAAAGTTCATGAATTTTATTTTTTTATATTTTTTTTCCTGATTTTAATAGGTTCATGAATTAGAAAATGTTCATGAATTCGAAAAAAGTTCGCCTATTCGAAAATTATCATGTAGTTAAAAAATATTCATGAACACAAAAAATATTCATGAATTCGGAAAAAGCTAACAAAATTGGAAAAAGCCCTTGAATTTGAAAGGAAATCATGAATTTGTTAAATTCCATGAAATTGGGAAAACAATAGTTCGTTATTTAAAAAAACTGTTCACAGATTTGGAAAATATTCATGCAGTAAAAAATGTTCAGGAAATGTTAAAATGGTTCACGGATTTGAAAATTATTTTTCATTTTTTAAGAAGTTCATGAATTTCATAGCAAAGTTTATAGAATTTAAAATGAAAAACAAAAAAGTAAAATCTAAATGAAAAATAAAAATGAATATATTGAAAGGAAGAAATATTGGAGAAAAACCCAGTGAAGAAGGGAGAAAAAAACCCGTGCTTAAAACATTATAGAAACTCCAGAAACCGGATGGTAGATATATTGGGCCAGCCGAGTCCCGCGACCCCTTTGCACCAGGTTCCTATATCATGCAAAATGTGTCATATATGAGCCCCTCTATAACGAACCACCTTTGATGTTCTCCTGGGATCAATATGCCTGTACGTGTAAGGTAATGGTATAAATCGAGAAAGCCTTGATTTTAGTTTTATTTCAAAGAAACCCAAAATACGTAGACGGGTAAGAGATGTGTTTTGCCGGCCCATGAGGCACGCTTGTGCACCGATTTTCTCCCACTAGGCACGTCCCGCTTCAAGGGATGAAAATCAGATGTCGAGGCACATAGCTTCGCTAAGCATACCCTAGACCTTTCGAAAAGGTGCCATGTGTGGCTCACCCAGTCTCCAGACCTCAATTGTATCCCTATAATTAATAAAGGGGAGTATGTTCTAGCCTTGGAAAGAAAATTAGGTACGTCCCGCGAGCGCTATGTCTTGCAATAAGTGATACATAGCCCCGCCTGGCCGATAGCGCTTCACTAAATGAGTGGGCCGAAAACTGTACTCTCCAGAGCGGTTTTGTGATTCAGATCGGTTTTTTAAGACTTTCTGTGGTTTCTTCTTCTTCTTTTGTTTTTGCGTATTTTTATATCCGTTTTTTTTCAGTTTTCCTATTTTCAAATAAATGTCAAATATTTTCAATACGCGTGTAGAGTTTCTGTATAGATGACTAACATTTTTTTGGTACACGTTGACATCTTCAAATACATAATGATATTTTTCAAATATATATTTGAACATTTTTGAATACATGTTTTTTAATGAATTGTGTGAAACTTTTTTTAAAAATTGTGAACTGTTTTACATTTTAAACTTTTTTTGAAACTTACAAGATTTTTTAAAAATTATGTAGTTAATTTTGTTTGCATTACATCAATTTTTTTTAAAAAAATTGGTTAACATATTTTCGAAACTAATGATTTTTTAAAATGTGTCAAACTGATTTTTGAATGGTATGAAGCATTTTTATACATTAGGTGAAAACTGTTTTTACATTGCATTATCACTTGAAATGTAACACAAACATTTTTTTGTAACATGTGAGTATTTTATAATGTCATGAACATTTTTTTCATGTTACAATGATATTTAAAAAATGAGTGAATAATTTTCCTACACTGCATATACATTTCAACTTTGCGATGAATACTCTATAACATTTAAGTAAATTAATTTTTGAAACATATGGATTTAGAATTATTTTCATTCTAATCTTAAAAAAAGTAAAAAAAATTAAAAAACGAACAAACAAAAGAATGAAAACCAAACGTAGCGAACTTGACTTACTTGGCCGCCCCGGTTACGGAAGCTGCCTCTGGCGAGCACTCCTTCCCTCTCGCGACAGGCAAGTGAAAGCGCTATAGAGAGCTCCCAATTAGCGCTTGAGGTGCCACCAAACACGCTGGCGCTCGCGCCATGGTCAGGCGGGCCACGACCCAAATAGTGCTCAGCTCGGTCGCTCACCGGTTGGCTGGTTCGATCACCACTTCTTTTTGCGCTCGGCTCGGTTGCTCACTGGTTGACTGATTCAAGCGCCCTTTTTTTTAAAGCGGCTACCTCGTTCAGTTGCATTAGCCAGTAAAAAGACCAACACCTATTGGTTTACAAAAACACTGATTGACAATTTCTATAAATAAAAATATCATACATTCAAATAAAAGTCTAACATTTTCAAGAATGTTATGACTTCAAAAAAATAGTTCACGAACACATAGGAAATAATGAATTTTAAAAACATTGATTGCAAAATTTCATGAATTTAAAAAATGTTCATCAACGCAAGGAAAATACATGAATTCTATTTTTTTTTATAAAGTTGAAAAATATCCCGAGAATTTGAAAAGAAATCACGGCTTTCACAAAGTTGATGAAATTGTAAAAAATGTTTTTGAATTCAATAACTTTTCGCAGATTTGGAAAATGTTCGGGCGGTATTAAATGTTCACAAAATTGTAAAAAGGTTAGCGGATTTCAAAATTGTTTGTTATTTTTAGCATCCACGAATTTGAAATAAATTTCGTAAATTTAAAATGAAAAAAGGAAAAGAGAAACATAAAATAAAAATAAAAATAAAAAGGTAAATAAAAAAAACAAATATAAAGAAAAGGAAAAAATTAAGGAGAAAAACGGTAGGAGAATAGAGTGAAAAAACCATGCCTGGAAATTCTAGAATCTTCAGAAAACCGGATGCAAGACATACAGGGCCGGCCAATTACTAGACTGTGCGCTCTGACGGTATGCACAGCGCGTAATAGGAAATGCGAGCTCTGTACGGCACGTCCAGTTATTAAAAGACAAACTAACGTGTGTGGATGTCTCAAAAAAAAAAACTAACGTGTGTGGTGTCTGATTGCATGTTACATATATTTGATATAATTGTTTTTACTTTACAATTCATAAAAGTGTTTTGTATATTAAAAATGTCCATCGAGTATTAAAAGATGATCATCATGTACTTTAAATATTGTTCCTCGTAAATTACAAAATTGTTCGCTGAGTATTGAGAAGTTGTTCACCCTGATTTAAAAAATGTTTGTGCATACTAAAAGCTTTCATCTTATATTAAAAAGTGTTCATCTTGTAATTGAAAAATGTCCACATTGTGATTTAAAATATTTTAATCTTGTATTAATTTATTTTCTAAAATATGCATATAATTAAATAATATTGACATATTGAAGAAAAAGTTCATGTAACTTTTAGAAGTGTTATCCCACAATTTTTAATAGAGTCAACAAATTTATAATAAAATTTTGTTTATTTTTGAAAAGTGTTTGCACATTGAAAATATATTTATGTATTCTCAAACATAAAGTACACACTTTACAGAAAATGTTCATGTTGTTCATAAAAGTGCTCACATTCTTTAAAAAAACTGTTCACATAGGTTTAGAAAAATTCATGTATTTTAATTTTGAGAATAAAAAAAGAAAAAAATGAGAAGAAGAAAATGGAAACAAAAAAGGTAAAATAAAAGCAGATAAATATAAAGCCAAAATTATAAAAAAAGAAATAGACACAAAGAAAAAGAACCGAAGAACGAACATTAGAACCAAAGAAAAAGCATAAACACCAGACAAAACTAAACACCAAAAAACCTAAACCATGAAAAATCTAATCTCCAAAAAATCTAAAAAAAGCAGGGGAATACCACCTTTTTTTTTTGAGAAAAGCAGGGGAATACCACCTAAACCGGATGAAAACCACCACGAGCTGCTGGACCTAGGCCAGATGGAGCTATGCCGAAGGCGAGTGCTCGATATACATCGCAGTAAGCGAGATATAATTTTTGTGAAAGGAGAGCAACACAAGAGAGACAAACCACTCTCTTCCCGAAAAAAAACATGTCTTGACTGGGCCTTGTTTCCTGTTGTAAACTCGTCTCTTATCACTGCACAGCCTACTTGTGTCCTCGAAAAAAAAACATAATCAGCTGTGTAATCATTAGTACATCCTTACCGTGGTATCCTCTTCCGTCAATTTATCCATGTGGCATGTTATTGCTTTATCATTGTCACCTGGCAATATTGACAAATCTTTTGCACAATTTATTTTATTATAGAAAGCCTAGACATATTTTAAAAATACGAGATGGGATACAAGAAGTCCGGACAACAAGAGCTGCAGATGGTCGGCACACACAAACTACAAGCTTTTCACAAAAATAATGCGCCAGAATAAGATCCTATACACTCAAGCATGACCTCAAGAAGTCAAGATGAATGCTTAATTTATATGATTTCTTTATTTTCACAAATGCATCGTCATAACGAGTATTGAACAAAAAAGGATCATCAACTCCTGTCTTCATAATTCCAAAAAACTAGGCGTATCTTCTCGTTGATCGTAAGCTCGCCACCATCGAGGCGTGCATTCAACCATCTGAGTCGTGTAGACTCAGATTGAAGGAAGGAACCATATGGAGTCCTCGTAAATTTCTCTATGTGAGTGGATTATTACGATTTCTCCCTCATAGCCTATTTGGTTGTCGTACTTCGTAGCACTGGCATTTGAGTACCAATTTATCCTACCGTTGGATTTGAAATAATGAATGGTCCGTATTTACTTGAGGACATAGTAAAAGTGCTCAGACATTATGCATGGTCAAGTTTGCCAACTATCTTTCCATATGTCTCAAATAGGTATTTTACAAACCTGTTGGCACTTTTCCTTTTTGTAAAATATTCAACTATAAAGGTCAATTTAAAGTTCTAGATCAAGTGAAATGGATGGTAAAGTAGGTTAAAAGCGTCTTATAGCAAATATAAATACCGCAGTATAACAAAAATTATCATGAATGTTTACATGTCGAGGTGGCCTTTTTCCTATGCATGATTGCATGTTAAAATATGTCTTTTCCTATGCATGTTGCATGATGAGATGACATGCTTGCATGTTGGAAGAAATATATCTGTGAATTCTTAGCTATATTTAGATATAGGAAGATGTGATAGATTCATTAGCTAGGGAACATCCCATGCATGTCCAACAAAAGCAAACTAGTGGGAATGTATGAGCGTAATTACTTCCCACCTAAATATTCATAAAGGGTTTTTCGTCAGCTTGACTACATAAAGCCTAAAGGCAGAAGGTAGCTCGGCATCTGAAACAAAATACAGATCACAGTGCGAAAGGTAAAGTCCAAAGCAATCTTAATTTAGGTGTAACCAAATGGAGCAATTAGTGTTTATCTTGTACATACCCCTTAAGCTATCTCGCTAGTGCACTGCATTATTTCTTTATAATATAATTGGGAAGACACGTCACCTGACAGTGCATAATTGACAACCACCAGTGACAATAGGAAAGTGGCGCATATTTCAACTGTGCGTACAAATTTTTATTTTTTAACTAATTGTTTTTGTTATCTTACTGGTACTATGTCGCGCTTACGTTGGTATGTCGATGGCAGGGGTAGCCCACTTGTGAGTGGGTAAAGCAAATCATGGCGAACTACCACTCCTAACAATTCAGAAAATGGCTATAGCCGTACTTGTTTTCTTCTTCAAAATTCATGCAAGAAATGTCAGAAGGATTCATTTATTTTATTAGCCATCTTCCCCACAATCCGGAGATAATTCATGTTTATTCCCAATCTCATGACTGGAGAGAGCTTTTTATGACGATGCTATCATCGCTGCACCCGACCGTACTATAAAGTATATTTTATAAAATAAATAAAAATATATAGCTGTACTTCAGATGTTGGCGACGAATTTGATGAGCTAAGAAGCTTTGGAATCCCGACCAGACCGCCGGTGTTTAGCCAGAGGAAGGAAGGGGCGAGTCCAAGTCATCATGCCCCTTATGTCCTCGGTGACGCATGTGTTAAAATGAGCGTGGCAAAGGGTCGCGACCTCTTACGGCGAGCTAACTTCAAAATTCCGTCCCCAGTTCAGAGTGCAGATTGCAACTCGCGAAGTAGGAATCACTAGTAATAGCCGGTCAATCATATGGCGGTGAATCCATTCCCAGGTCTTGAAGCCTACTAAACTGGGAAAGTTGAAGCGGAAATGCAATTCTAGGGTGAGCTAAGAAGTTGCCCGGACCATTCCAACTTGGCTTAGGTGTATATGACGTTTATACGCTAGGGTTAGTCATATCACAATGTTTTTTAGTTGGTTGCATGGGTTACACAAAAATGTACTTTTAAAGATAAGAAACACACAATTCACTACACTCTCCACCAATCGTTTTCACCTTTTCAGCCAACGCAAGACACAATTATATCAAATGCCGCACCAAGCAAGTGCTCTTCCTAAAGATGCTGCGCCCATGGAGCATAATTAGCCTGTTGGCTGTCATGCATGTGCAGCCAATAACAATACAAGCAACCGTAAAAAAAGGAGTAAAAGATCGATAAAAACGAGCACGGAAAATGTCTCGATCAGATCAATGTGCCCATGCAACTATGCTTGCAATCAGGGCATGCGACTCAATAATTGATTCACTTTTCATTGCCCCTCCCTCTCCCCCCTATTTTGATAGGTCAAATATTTTAATTTTGGGCGAGGATCATTGCCAGATCAAGGTTATACTCATCAACCAATCCTAATTATTTATCTGGTTATTAATCAAAGATTATTTCATCGGGTTACCAATTAGAAGAGTGCCGTGGGGTTTCAACTCTAGTTTTAGTGGATTTGACCAGATACGCTGATGGTTATGTATATTTTTATATGCAATATTATTCAGACAGAGAACTCAATTTTTTTAGTCAGACATAGACACGACACTTCATCGGTTTGGGCTTATCATGACCCAAAGTCTCTTGTTTCAAAATCATCTATTCAAACTTAGATCTAGTGTTTCTCGGTATGTATATTTGACCCAGTGGGCAAACATGAGGTTTGTAATGGACTAATGGGTATACTTTACGATTTGAAATGAGAAAATTTGTGAGTAGACACATCTACCGACCCTTATATGCCGTCTTGTAGATATCCATATCTTTTTGGAAAATTTATGTTAGAACATTTTAGCTAGCACCGAGCTATCTAGATGACGCCATAAGAGCAACTCCAACGCGCCGACCCAAACGGATGGCACTTTTGTCCGCTTTTCGTCCGTTTGGGTCGGTTGCCCGCTCAGTGTCCGCCCTCTTTTTGATTTGGGTCGGCAGTGCGCCCAACGTGCCGACCCATATTTTCCGGCGTGGCCGTTCAACAAATATGCCATCATTTTGCATTTTCATCACAAGCAAACATATAAAAAATAGCATAGTTTCACAACCAAATAAAGCATAGTTTCAAAACCAAATAAATTAAGCATAGTTTTACAAGTCGAATAAAAATTAATTGTCTCAAATACATGTGAAAAAGAAGATACATCTATTGGTTGCCAACATGAGCCTGTTGGAAATATGCCCTAGAGGCAATAATAAAGTGGTTATTATTATATTTCCTTAATCATGATAACTGTTTATTATTCATGCTAGAATTTTATTGACCGAAAACTTAAATACATGTGTGGATACATAAACAAATACCGTGTCCCTAGTGAGCCTATACTAGACTAGCTCGTTGATCAAAGATGATTAAGGTTTCCTAACCATAGACATGAGTTATCATTTGATAACGGGATCACATCATTAGTAGAATGATGTGATGGACAAGACCCATCCGTTAGCATAGCATATGATCGTTCAGTTTATTGCTACTGCTTTCTTAATGTCAAATACATGTTTATTCGACCATGAGATCGTGCAACTCCCGGACGGAGTAATGCCTTGTGTGTATCAAACGTCACAACGTAACTGGATGATCATAAAGGTACTCTGCAGGTATCTCCGAAGGTGTCTGTTGAGTTGGCATGGATTGAGATTGGTATTTGTCACTCCATATGACGGAGAGGTATCTCTGGGCCCTCTCGGTAATACAGCATCACAAGAAGCTTGCAAGCAAAGTAACTAAGGAGTTAATCGCAGGATGATGTGTTACGGAACGAGTAAAGAGACTTGCCGGTAACGAGATTGAACTAGGTATCACTAGTCGAAAACGGCCCATCAGTCCCGGTTCCAGAGGGCCTTTAGTCCCGGTTCTGGAACCGGGACAAATCGATCGGGACTAATGCCCAAAACTTTTAGTCCCGGTTGGCTTACGAACCGGGACCAAAGGGGCTCCACGTGGCCGCTGGGGGGCGCCCAGGGAGGAGGACCTTTAGTCCCGGTTGGTAACACCAACCGGGACCAAAAGGTAGCCACGCGTCAGCAGCTCCCAGGCGCTGGGTTTTTTTTTTGAAAGGGGGGTTTAGGGGTTTTGGAGGGTTTAGGGGTTTCATATTGTGTTAGCTATAGCTATTACATATAGAGAGAAGTGACCTCTCTTTCTCCGTGCTTGGTCGACGGTAGCTACTACATACAGAGAGAACTCGACGCTAGCTAGTAAGCAAATGAAGGAACCATTAATTAATTACACAACATCGTGATCATGAACATATATAGAGAGAAGTGACATCTCTTTCTCCGTGCTTGGTCGAACAACAAGTTTTCGTATATCCATCCGAAGCTACTACATATATACAATATAACATCTTATACGATCCCTAACATATATCATCTACCGAAAACCAGCTTGAATTTCCACATGGTATTCTCCCTTTTCATGTATGACATGGTCAAGAAAGAATCCCGCCAATTCCTCTTGAATTGCTAGTATGCGATCATGTGGTAGGAGTTCACCCCGTAGCATCCACATCTAATTTAAAGAAGGGGTCAATACATATATATGAATGAAACTCAACACAATTGATGGTAATAAAATAAAATTGTGAATATTGTTTACATACTTGAAATTGTTTGTCAGAGTAGCCCTGCTCAGAGGTCGAGTGGCGCATGAACTCGCAAACGTAGTATCCACAGAAATTATTCCCGCCTTCCTGCCACAAGAACTTTACGAGAATAGAGTTCAATCAAACTGATAATCAAGCATGATAATGATATTGATGAAACTAGAATCAATGAGAGATGCGCAAAACTAGCTAGTATTGCTTACTATGGGTTGTGTAAATCGCAGCTCCTTCTTCAGACCTGGAACCATTCCGGTGAACTTTTTCCAAACCCTGCCCGGCAAAGAAAATGATTACTTCATATCAGCAAATGAACGAAAGTTGCCGATATGGTGCGATAATGATTGAACTTACTTCTGGAGCATTTCAGTCATGTTCGCATACTCATGTGGATCTTTACGTCTCGAGTCTAAGACAGTTACTACTCCCGCGTCAAGCTTAATGGATAGCAGAATAAAGTGAAACCTGCGCACGCATAACTCATCAATTACAGTACTTAACCTCGAGTAAGCGAAACCGAATATGCACAAAACAGTAACACTCACTTGAAGTTGTAAGGAAATAGTATTTTCCTTTTGTTTTGATGTCGAAGGAACGCTTTTAGCAAGTTATCCTCGGTATCTTTAACTCTGTTTTCTACCGTCCATTCATTTACGGTATTTGGGCTAATGAACCCAATGTCATAGATATGATCTCTCTTGCATTCGACGATCTTCAATCTGCATAATATAGCGAGGATAATTATATATACATGCAATGAACAAGCTGAGCTAGAGACTTAATTACAGAAATAATACTTACAGACAGTAGCAAGACATGAGTTGTTTGTCCAGGGCGTCTTGATTGAATAACTGAAATAATTCCACAAATTCAACAGGCATCACCTCAACTCCAATGAAGTCGTGCTCATCTTTAATTCCCAGCAATATACTGTCGGTCCCAGACTTGCTGCAGGTTTCCATGTACCAGGCATGCAATCTTCGCATCATCGTTGGTAGTTGCTTTAGCTCATCATCAGTTTTGACGAGAGGCTTCCCGTGCTGGTATATAAAGGGAGGTACTACCTCAGCCTTTTCAAACTGTACATCACCGCCCACGTAATCAGCAAGAGTGGTACCGGGCAGTAGTCCCGGATGATTAGTGATATCGCTAGACACCTTGAGCGGGGGGCACGATTGCTTCTCCTGTTCGCCGAGCCAGGGAATTGTTTTCCCACTTCGTCGTCTTGTAGCACTGGTAGTACTTCCCGACCGCCGCGCTTCATCATATGTCTTTTCAATACATCGGTTATAGTGGGATTGCGACGGAGGCGGTGGTGGTCGCTCAAGGGCATCCAGAGTGCGCTTCGCTTTCACCGGATCTACTATTTCCTTCTTTTCTGGATGTTTCCATTCAAAATGGGCCCGCACTTGGGCATCACTGATGTCCTTGTTTTCCTCGTCAGTCCTCTCATATGGTAACTTTGGAGGAGCCTTGAGGCTTGGACCAAATTTAAATTTCTTCCCACCACCTCTTGTACTGCTAGCCGCCGGAGCGGCGGCGGCTCTCTTCTACTGTTGCCGCGGCGGAGGAGGTGGAGTCCGCTGACGCAGCGCAGGAGGCGGAGTCCGCTGACGCCGCAGAGGAGGCGAAGGAGGATTCTACTGAGGGGCCTCCTCCGCCGGAGTCGGCTGACACGACGGAGACAGCTGAGGCGGCGGAGACAGCCGACGCGCCGGAGACGAATGAGGCAGCGGAGTCTGCTGAGGGGCCTCCTCCGGCTGAGTCCAGTTTGGAAGCTTGATGTTCTCCTTTCTTCATAGGCAGGTACTCTTTAAGGCATTTTCCAGAAGCATCTCCTCTTCACCTGTAGGGTAATCAAGCTCCAGCCCCTCAAATCCCTCAATTATTTCATCCACCGTGACAATAGCATAGCCATGTGGAATCGGACGGCAATGGAAAGTTCCCTCAGCTCGAGGAGGTACGACAGAGCCGAGCGCCACCTTCAAGTACAGGTTATGGCATTTCGCCATTAGCACACAATGTTCAGCCTCCGTGATACTATCCACGGGGTAGCGAGTAGCCGTGATATCAGGCTGAAGGAGCTCCGTGGAAGCCACGCTGCTTCTCCGCTGAGATGGTGGGGTAGCTTCGGGGGCAGGGTCGAATGAAGGATCTTCGTTCCGCTGAGATGGTTGGCTGGTTGCTCACTGGCTCTCAAGTTCGTCCTCTAGTTTCGCTAATCTTGCATTGATCTTCTGCAGTTCGCTTGCTTTCACTTTTTTCTTTCTCTCTCGGCTTCTATAACCACCGCTGTCGGCAAACCCATACACCCACGGAAGGGAGCCTGATGTGCCTCGTGTTCGTCCAGGGTGTTCAGGATTCCCAAGGGCAAGTGTCAGCTCGTCATTCTCTCTGCCGGGATGTATCCTCCCTTCCTGCGCTGCCTTGATTGCTTCCTCAAGCTTCGTGACGGGTATTGCAAGTTGAGCTTTCGTCCAAACACACTTCCCTGTGTCTGGGTCCAAAGTTCCCCCAACCCCGAAGAACCAAGTCCTTGCCCGATCTGGCCAGTGCAATGTCGCTGGTTGGACCCCTTTAGCAAGCAGGTCTTGCTCAGCTTTGTCCCACGTAGGCCGGGCTTTGCTGTAGCCACCTGACCCCGTAACATGGTGATATAGCTTCTTTGCAGCATTCAGCTTATTTGTCGCTGACCTTTGCTTGCCCTTGTCCGATTTCTTGTAGGCCACAAATGCGGGCCAGTGATCTCTTATCTTCTCATATCGACCGATGAATTCTGGAGTCTTCTCTTTCTCGACAAACTTTGTGTTCAACTCTTTCTTCCAGTTCCTGAACAGTTTTGCCATCTTCTTAAGAGCAAATTCCTTGACCTTTCGCTCTATAACCAGGTTATTCGGATCCTCCTCTGGCGGTAGGCTGAAATTTGTCATCAGCGAGGTCCAAAGATCATCTTTCTGTCTATCCTGGACATAAGAAACTTCAGGGTCCTTATTCTTACTCCATTGCTGGATGCTGATCGGGACGCTGTCCCTAACAACAACTCCGCACTGATGTACAAATGCGTTCTTGGTCCGCTTGGGAGCAATCGGTTGGCCATCTTTCGCGACTTCTGTGATCGTGAACCTTTCATCCTGGCGCAACCTTTTCTTCGGGCCTCGTCTCCTTACGGAAGTTTGGCTCGATCCGGAGGGCTAAAAGAAGAAAGAAGCGCTAATATATGTACATACCAAAACAATTAATGCATCAAGTCAGCACAGGCTTAATTAATATATATATATACCTCGTCGGACTTTGCAACAGCTCCCTCCTCCGTTCGGTCACCGGAGCCGTCATCATGATCTCCTTCCTCTGCCGTTCAGTCACTGGAGCCGTCATGATCTCCTTCCTCCTCCATTGTTGGATCACCGGAGCCGTCATCCTCTCCTTCCTGACCATCGGTGTCGTTGAGAAACGACAAGGGATCACCTCCGGTGAGAATTATATCCCCCAACAACTATTCTTGTTCTAAGTCTCTTTCCATAGTTTCTGCAAATATTACAACATGGTAATATACAAACATGAGAGATGGATTAGTGGAAAACATAGACCTAGCTAATCACAACAGGAATCATATGCATATATGAGCAATGGATTAGTTGCATACCGCCTCTCTCATGCATGTCCGACGTCCCCCCTCATGTCGAAGTTATCGAGGTTATACTTTCAGGAGAGGACACTTTGCAAAAAATAATCGCTATGCAGGAGATCAAACTATCCATGCATTCTACCCCATTGACCTATGCCGGCAACGATAGATCGACAACGACGCTCTTTCTTCTAGGGTTTGGGTGGCCCCGATAGTTGGTCGGGCGAGCGGACCGCCTCTCTCTCATTCATGTCCGACGTCCCCCATCATGTCGAAGTTATCGGGGAGGGGGTAGATCGACAACGACGCTCTTTCTTCTAGGGTTTGGGTGGCCTCGATAGTTGGTCGGGCGAGCAGACCGCCTCTCTCTCATGCATGTCCGACGTCCCCCCTCATGTCGAAGTTATCGGGAAGGGGGTAGATCGACAACGACGCTCTTCTAGGGTTTGGGTGGCCTCGATAGTTGGTCGGGCGAGCGGACCGCCTCTCTCTCTCATGCATGTCCGACGTCCCCCCTCATGTCGAAGTTATCGGGGAGGGCCGGGGTAGATCGACAACGACGCGCTACGGAAAAAAATTGACCAAGTTTTTATACAATCAAAGAACTCTATATATATATCATCATCCCCCCCCCCCCCCCCCCCCCCCCCCCCCCCCCCCCCCCCCCCCCCCCCCCCCCCCCCCCCCCCCCCCCCCCCCCCCCCCCCCCCCCCCCCCCCCCCCCCCCCCCCCCCCCCCCCCCCCCCCCCCCCCCCCCCCCCCCCCCCCCCCCCCCCCCCCCCCCCCCCCCCCCCCCCCCCCCCCCCCCCCCCCCCCCCCCCCCCCCCCCCCCCCCCCCCCCCCCCCCCCCCCCCCCCCCCCCCCCCCCCCCCCCCCCCCCCCCCCCCCCCCCCCCCCCCCCCCCCCCCCCCCCCCCCCCCCCCCCCCCCCCCCCCCCCCCCCCCCCCCCCCCCCCCCCCCCCCCCCCCCCCCCCCCCCCCCCCCCCCCCCCCCCCCCCCCCCCCCCCCCCCCCCCCCCCCCCCCCCCCCCCCCCCCCCCCCCCCCCCCCCCCCCCCCCCCCCCCCCCCCCCCCCCCCCCCCCCCCCCCCCCCCCCCCCCCCCCCCCCCCCCCCCCCCCCCCCCCCCCCCCCCCCCCCCCCCCCAAGGGCTGGTGCTGCCGCTGCCACATGTTTAGTCCCACCTCGCTAGCTGAGAGGCGTCGAGAGTGGTTTATAAGCGCTGCTGCGCCAACCCTCTCGAGCTCCTCTCTTATGCAGGCCTACGGGCCTAAATGCACTCTCTCTGCCTGTGGGCCTACTGGGCCTGCTGCGGGCCTGCATCCTGGCCCAACTAGCTGGTAGGGTTTCTAGTCGTATGCAGGCCGTGGTGGCCCAGTAGGCGGCATTTTTTTAATTTTTTTCCAGTATTTTTGTTTTGTTTTTTGCTTTATTTATTTTCTTTTGTTTCTAGTTACAGCTATTTACTTTAAAAAGCACTACAAATGAATAACTTTACTTTTGTGAATAACTTTACATTAAAAATAGATTTTTGGGTGATTCTTTTTCCCGCTATTTAATATTAGTGTGTTTTATCATTATATTCAATTTGGTAATTTTTAGGTTATTTTAAATGGGTATTTGTAATCAAAAACAGATTTTGTTAGTTTAGTTTGCTATTAAAGTTTCTAACAAAAGAATACTTTATGAAAATTCTTTTTGCTATTAATGTTTTGAACAAAAAATACTTTGATAATTTTAGTTGCATAAATTTTATATAATTTTAGTTTAAAAAATACTAGATGTTTATAAAAGCTTTTTAGTTGATTCTTTTTGTTGTTGAAGAATATTATAGTTTTGTTTTAGTTGATCATAACAAAAAAATTAATTGATTCTTTTTAGTTGCATAAATTTTATTTTTTATTGATTCTTTTTAGTTGATTCCTTTTGCTATTAGAGTTTTATAAAAGCTTTTTAGTTGATTCTTTTTGCTATTGAAGAATATTATAGTTTTGTTTTAGTTGATCATAACAGAATATTTTAATTGATTCTTTTTAGTTCATTCTTTTTGCTATTAGAGTTTTATAAAAGTTTTGTAGTTCATTCTTTTTGCTATTAGTTCATTCTTTGAGCTAAATGACCCTGAAATTGAAAAGCACTACAAATGAACTCTGAAAAGGTTGAAAGTTGGCATGGTATCATCATTTCACCCACATAGCATGTGCTAAATAGTTGAGAGGGTTACGGCAAAAACTGGATGCACTTCGTGTACAAAATGGACAATCTCTTTTGAAGTATCAGGGTTTCGGACGAAAACTCATCTGTTACAAAGGGATTTCATTTTTTGAACTTATTTGAACTCCAGACTTTTTGTGTGTTCAAAATGCACCATTCAAAGCCACATCATCAATTTTCAACCCTTTCTGACTTCATTTGGTATTTTTCATGCATTTACTGATTTTTTGAGCTAAATGACCTTGAAATTAAAAAGCACTGCAAATGAACTCTGAAAAGGTTGAAAGTTGGCATGGTATCATCATTTCACCCACATAGCATGTGCTATAAAGTTAAGAGGGTTACGGCAAAAACTGGATGCACTTCGTGTACAAAATGGACAATCTCTTTCGAAGTATAGTTGTGGAGAGAAAGTCTTCACTTTTTCTTCGCGTGTGTCCCTTGCTTATTGCGCCATAACCATGGATAATCTTCATCGTTTAACAGGGTGCTTGGGTCAGCCTTCACTTTGAAGGGAGCAATTTCATGAAACTTTTCATAATCTTCAGACATGTCTGTCTTGCCCTCCACTCCCACGATGTCTCTTTTCCCTGAAAGAACTATGTGGTGCTTTGGCTCATTGTATGATGTATTCGCTTCCTTATCTTTTCTTTTTCTCGGTTTGGTAGACATGTCCTTCACATAGAAAACCTGCGCCACATCATTGGCTAGGACGAATGGTTCGTCTGTGTACCCAAGATTGTTGAGATCCACTGTTGTCATTCCGTACTGCGGGTCTACCTGTACCCCGCCTCCTGACAGATTGACCCATCTGCACCGAAACAAAGGGGCCTTAAAATCATGTCCATAGTCAAGTTCCCATATGTCCACTATGTAACCATAATATGTGTCCTTTCCCCTCTTGGTTGCTGCATCAAAGCGGTCACCACTGTTTTGGTTGGTGCTCTTTTGATCTTGGGCGATCGTGTAAAATGTATTCCCATTTATCTCGTACCCTTGGTAAGTCAATACAGTCGAAGATGGTCCCCTGGCCAACGAGTACAACTCATCTCCAACAGTGGTGTTACCCATGAGATGTGTTTGCAACCAACTGCCGAAAGTACTGATGTGTTCACATGTAATCCAGTCGTCACACTGCTCCGGGTGTTTGGAGCGCAGAATATTCTTGTGTTCATTGACATACGGGGTCACCAAGGTAGAATTCTGTAGAACTGTGTAGTGTGCTTGACCCCAAGAATGCCCGTCCCTACATATTTTTGAATCCGCTCCTAGTGTGCCTTTTCCAGTCAGTCTCCCCTCATACCGCGATTGAGGGAGACCAATCGGCTTAAGGTCAGGAATAAAGTCAACACAAAACCCAATGACCTCCTCTGTTTGATGGCCCATGGAGATGCTTCCTTCTGGCCTAGCATGGTTACGAACATATTTCTTTAAGACTCCCATGAACCTCTCAAAGGGGAACATATTGTGTAGAAATACAGGACCCAGAATGGCAATCTCATCGACTAGACGAACCAGGACGTGCGTCATGATATTGAAGAAGGATGGTGGGAACACCAGCTCGAAACTGACAAGACATTGCACCAAATCATTCTTTAACCTTGGTAGGATTTCTGGATTGATTACCTTCTGAGAGATTGCATTGAGGAATGCACATAGCTTCACAATGGCTAATTGAACGTTTTTCGGTAGAAGCCCCCTCAATGCAACCGGAAGCAGTTGCGTCATAATCACGTGGCAGTCATGAGACTTTAGGTTCGGGAACTTTTTCTCTGCCATATTTATTATTCCCTTTATATTGGACGAGAAGCCAGACGGGACCTTCATACTGAGCAGGCATTCAAAGAAGATTTCCTTCTCTTCTTTGGTAAGAGCGTAGCTGGCAGGACCTTCATACTGCTTTGTTGGATGCATGCCGTCTTTTTCATGCACACATTGCTGGTCCTCCCGTGCCTCCGGTGTATCTTTTGTCTTCCCATACACGCCCAAGAAGCCTAGCTGGTTCACGCAAACATTCTTCGTCACGTGCATCATGTCGATTGCAGAGCGGACCTCTAGGTCTTTCCAATAGGGTAGGTCCCAAAATATAGATTTCTTCTTCCACATGGGTGCGCGTCCCTCAGCGTCATTTAGAACAGATAGTCCGCCAGGACCTTTTCCAAAGATTACTTGTAAATCATTGACCATATCAAGTATGTGATCACTAGTACGGAGGGCGGGCTTCTTCCGGTGATCTGCCTCACCTTTGAAATGCTTGCCTTTCTTTCGACATTGATGGTTGGTCGAAAGAAATCGACGATGTCCCAGGTACACATTCTTCCTGCATTTGTCCAAATATATACTTTTGGTATCATCTTAACAGTGCGTGCATGCATGGTATCCCTTGTTTGTCTATCCTGAAAGGTTACTAAGAGCAGGCCAATCATTGATGGTTACAAACAGCAACGCATGTAGGTCAAATTCCTCCTGTTTGTGCTCATCCCACACACGTACACCTTCTCCATTCCACAGTTGTAAAAGTTCTTCAACTAATGGCCTTAGGTACACATCAATGTCATTGCCGGGTTGCTTAGGGCCTTGGATGAGCACTGGCATCATAATGAACTTCCGCTTCATGCACAACCAAGGAGGAAGGTTATAGATACATAGAGTGATGGGCCAGGTGCTATGATTGCTGCTCTGCTCCCCAAAAGGATTAATGCCATCTGCACTTAAACCAAACCATACGTTCCTTGCGTCACCTGCAAAGTCCCGCCACCTTCTCTTGATTTTTCTCCACTGCGACCCGTCAGCGGGTGCTCTCAACTTCCCGTCTTTCTTACGGTCTTCTTTGTGCCATCACATCAACTTGGCTTGCTCTTTGTTTCTGAACAGACGTTTCAGTCGTGGTATTATAGGAGCATACCACATCACCTTGGTAGGAACCCTCTTCCTGGGGCGCTCGCCCTCAACATCACCAGGCTCATCTCGTCTGATCTTATACCGCAATGCACCACATACCGGGCATGCATTCAATTCCTCATACTCACCGCGGTAGAGGATGCAGTCATTAGGGCATGCATGTATCTTCTGCACCTCTAATCCTAGAGGGCAGAGAACCTTCTTTGCTCCGTACGTACTGTCAGGCAATTCGTTATTCTTTGGAAGCTTCTTCTTCATTATTTTCAGTAGCTTCTCAAATCCCTTGTCAGATACACCATTCTCTGCCTTCCATTCCAACATTTCCAGTGTGGTACCGAGCTTTGTGTTGCCATCTTTGCAATTTGGGTACAACCGTTTTTTGTGATCCTCTAACATGCGATCGAACTTCAACTTCTCCTTTTCACTCTCGCATTCTCTCTGTGCATCAACAATGACCCGTCGAAGATCATCATCGGGTACATCGTCTGGTTCATCTTGATCTTCAGCTTCCCCCGTTGCAGTATCACCGTATTCAGGGGGCCAATAGTTTTCATCATCCTCTTCTTCTTCGTTGTCTTCCATCATAACCCCGCTTTCTCCGTGCTTGGTCCAAACATTATAGTGTGGCATGAAACCCTTCTCAAGCAGGTGGACGTGAAGGGTTTTCGACGAAGAGTAAGACTTCGTATTCCCACAGTCAGTACATGGACAACACATAAAACCATTCTGCTTGGTTGCCTCAGCCACTTTGAGAAAATTATGCAGGCCGTCAATGTAGTCGGAGGTGCATCGGTCACCGTACATCCATTGTCTGTTCATCTGCGTGCATTATATAATTAAGTATATCAAAAATCATTATAGAACATCATGAATAGAGAAGTGATGACCAAATTAATACAAGTTCATCATCACATTAAAACCAAAGTACTGTAGTGATCAAATGTTTTTACTGAAAAAATAAATACATAAAGTTCATACATAGTTCTCATAGAACAACATATAGCTCTCTAGCTAGAGCATCTAATTAAAACATACATTGAAATTATCGCAACTAAGGTAACAATTGATCCAACAACATAATGATACGAAGCCTCATTATCAATGGCATATTTTCTAATCTTTCTAATCTTTAAGCGCATTGCATCCATCTGGATCTTGTGATCATCGACGACATCGGCAACATACAACTCCAGTTTCATCTTCTCTTCTTCAATTCTTTTCAATTTTTCTTTCAAATACTCATTTTCTTTTTCAACTAAATTTAACTTGTCGACAAGAATATCTATGTCGGTTGGAATTTTTGGTTCACATACCTCCTAGATAAAAACATCTATGTCACGTTGGTCGGCATAATTGTCATAAACACTAAATGAAACAAATAGTTATAAAAGATAATATACCACATCCAAATCATAGACAGGACAAGGGCCGACGGGGGCAGATACCAAAACCATCGCACTATATAATAACAAACAATAATAAAATTAAGAAAATTATACAAGTATCTATCTAAATCATACAAGTAAGAATTTTTTTCTTTTACAAAGAAGATAAGAACAAGAGGCTCACCACGGTGGTGCCGGCGACGAGATCGGCACGGGCGATCGACGGTGGTGAGGATGGGGATGGGACAGGACGGACCGGCAAACCTAGACAAATCTTTACGAAAATGGAGCTTGGACAAGGAGCTTCGAGAGGAGAAAGCTTAAGTGTGGCTCGGGCATTTCATCGAACACCTCATGTGCATAGGAGGTTAGAGCTAGAGCAACCTACCTCTCCCACACGGCCGGCCAAAAAATAGAGCACTAAGCGGGCAGGGGCTAGGGTATATATAGGCTTCTCTTTAGTCCCGGTTTGTGGCTAGAACCGGGACTAAAGGACAACCTTTGGTCCCGGTTCCAGCCACAAACCGGGACTAAAGGTGCTGGGCCAGGAGCGAGGCCCATTGGTCCCGGTTCATGTCTGGAACCGGGACCAAAGGTTTCAGACAAACCGGGACCAATGGCCCCCAAGGCCCGGCCGGCGCCCTGGCCTCACGAACCGGGACTGATGCCCCCTTTGGTCCTGGTTCGTGAGTGAACCGGGATTAATGCCCTTATCCTAGCCTCAACCAAAGCCCTATTTTCTACAAGTGTATAGAGATACCGACGATCGAATCTCGGGCAAGTAACATACCGACAGACAGAGGGAACTACGTATGTTGTCATAAAGGTTCGACCGATAAAGATCTTCATAGAATATGTAGGAACCAATATGGACATACATGTCCCGCTATTGGTTATTGACCGGAGAGGCGTCTCGGTCATGTCTGCACCATTCTCGAACCCGTAGGGTCCACACGCTTAACGTTCGTTGACGATATAGTATTATATGAGTTGATGTGTTGGTGACCGAATGTTGTTCGGAGTCCCGGATGGGATCATGGACATGACGAGGAGCTCCGGAATGGTCCAGAGGTAAAGATTGATATATAGGTTGATAGTATTTGGTCACCGGAAAGGTTTCGGAACGTACCAGGTATTTATCGGAGTGCCGGAAGGGGTTCCGGGAGGCCACCGGTAAGTGGTGAGCCTTATGGGCCAAGGAGGGAGGCGCACCAGCCCACAGAGGGGCTGGGCGCACTCCACCTCCCCTGCCCACGTGCCAAGGAAGGAGGGAAGGAAAGGGGAGGCGCCCTAGGGCAGCCCCCTTTCCTTCCCCCCATGCTTCAAATATGGAAGGGGGGGGGGCGTGGCCAGGGCAGGCGCCCTAGGGCAGCCGCCGGCCATTTGGGGGCACGCCTAGGGCTGCCTCCCCTTCCCCTCCACCTATATATATGTGAGGAGGGGAGGGGGTAACGTACACACAATTCCCGAGCCGTGTGCGGCGCCCCCTCTCCCTCTAGTTCGTCCTCGGTCATAATTTTCGAAGTGCTTGGTGAAGCCCTGCGGAAATAGTTTCACCACCACCATCACCACGCCGTCGTGCTGTCGGAACTCATCTACTACTTCGCCCGTCTTGCTGGATCAAGAAGGCGAGGACGTCATCGAGCTGAACGTGTGCTGAACGCGGAGGTGCCGTGCGTTCGGTGCTTGATCGGAACGGATCGTGAAGGTGTACGACTACATCAACCGTGTTGATAAACGCTTCCGCTTAGCGATCTACAAGGGTATGTAGATGCTCTCCCCCTCATATAGCTATGCATCTCCATGGATAGATCTTGCGTGTGCGTAGAATTTTTTTTGTTTTCCATGCAACGTTCCCCAACAGTGGCATCATAAGCCAGGTCTTTGCGTAGATGATATGCATGAGTAGAACACAAAGGAGTTGTTGGTAATGATGTTCATATTGCTTACCACAAATGTCTTATTTTGATTCGGCGGTATTATGGGATGAAGCGGCCTGGACCAACCTTACATGTCCACGTACATGAGACCGGTTCCACCGACAGACATGCAATTGTTTTGCATAAAGGTGGCTGGCGGGTGTTAGTTTCTCTCACTTTAGTTGAATCGAATTTGACTATGGCGGTCCTTGCAGAAGGTTAAAAGGCAACTTGATAATCATCGTTGTGGTTTTGCGTAGGTAAGAATGGTTCTTGCTAGTTGCCCATAGCAGCCACGTAAAACTTGCAACAACAAAGTAGATGACGTCTAACTTGTTTTTGCAGGATATGTTGTGATGTGATATGGCCAAGACATGATATGATATATGTGGATGTATGAGATGATCAAGTTTTGTAATAGGTTCACGACTTGCATGTCGATGAGTACGGCAACCGGCAGGAGCCATAGGGTTGTCTTTAATTTATTAAATCGCCATGTAATTGCTTTACTTTATCGCTATGAGTTAGTAATAGTTGTAGAAGCAATAGTTGGTGAGACGACCACGTGATGACACGATGATGAAAATCAAGATGATGGAGATCATGGTGTCATGCCGGTGACAATGGAGATCATGCCGTTGCTTTGGAGATGGAGATCAAAAGCACAAGATGATGATGGCCATATCATGTCACATATTTTTTGATTGCATGTGATGTTTATCCTTTATGCATCTTATTTTGCTTAGAACGACAGTAGCATTATAAGATGATCCCTTCACCTAAATTTCAAGATAAAAGTGTTCTCCCCGAGTATGCACCGTTGCTAAAGTTCATCATTTTCGAAGCACCTCGTGATGATCGGGTGTGATAGACTCTACATTCACATACAACGGGTGTAAGCCAGTTTTGCACATGCAGAATGCTTGGGTTAAACTTGATGAGCCTAGCATGTACAGACATGGTCTCGGAACACTGGAGACCGGAAGGTCAAACATGAGTCATATAGTAGATATGATCAACATGGAGATGTTCACCATTGATGACTACCCCATCTCACGTGATGATCGGACATGAGCTAGTTGATTTGGATCATTTATCACTTAGACAACTTGAGGGATGTTGATTTAAGTGGGAGTTCATTAGTAATTTAATTATATGAACTAAAATTTATCATGAACTTAGTCCTGATAGCCTTTGCAAATCTATGTTGTAGATCAATGGCCCATGCTACCGTTCCCCTGAATTTTAATGCGTTCCTAGAGAAAGCTAAGTTGAAAGATGATGGTAGCAACTACATGGACTGGGTCTATAACTTGAGGATTATCCTCATTGCTGCATATAAGAATTATGTCCTTGATGCACCGCTAGGTGACAGACCTGCTGCAGACGTTATGAACTCCTGGCAGGCTCGATCTGATGACTACTCGATAGTTCAGTGTGCCATGCTTTACGGCTTGGAACCGGGACTTCAAAAGCGTTTTGAACATTGATACGTCTCCAACGTATCTATTATTTTTGATTGTTCCATGCTATGATAGTATCAATCTTGGATGTTTTTAATATCATTTCATACATTTTTATATCATTTTTGGGGACTAACCTATTAACTTAGTGCCATGTGCCAGTTCCTATTTTCTGCCTATTTTTAATTTTACAGAAAATCACTATCAGATAAGATCAAAATGCCCCAAAACTTTTTGGAGATTTTTTTTCTGGAGATAAGGATCAACGCAAGCTTGGGAACCAATGCAGAAGAAGATAGGGTGGGCCACATGGCACCAGGGCCCGGGGGGGGGGGGGGGGGCGCCCAGGTGCCATGTGGGCCCCCTGCCTCCGTTTGACCTAATTCCTCCACTATAAATTCAGAGAAATCCAGAAACCCCATGGGGAGTCCACGGAATACTTTTTCCGCCACCACAAGCCTCTGTTATCGAGAGATCCCATCTGGAGACATTTTTCGGTACTCCGCCGGAGGGGGAATCCATCATGGAGGGGCTCTACATCATCCTTGCCACCTCTCCGATGATGCGTGAGTAGTTCACCATAGACCTTCGGGTCCGTAGTTAGTAGCTAGATGGCTTCTTCTCTCTTTTTGTTTCTCAATACAATGGTCTCCATGATCTTCATGGAGATCCATCTGATGTAATGACTTTTTGCGGTGTGTTTGTTGGGATTCAATGAATTGTGAGTTTATGATCAGATCTATCCTTGTTTTATTTGAGTTCATCTCTGATCTCTTTTATGCATGATTATTATAGCCATGTATTTCCTCTCTGAATTTTTGGTTTAGTTTGGCCAACTAGATTGGATCTTCTTGCAATGGGAAGAGGTGCTCGGTAATGGGTTCAATCTTGCGGTGCTCAGTCCTAGTGACAGAAGGGGAGTTGACACGCATGTGTTGTTGCCATTAAGGATAAAAAGTTGGGATGAATTCTTGTTAGCGTTTATCTTGACTACATCATATCATCGTTCTTTATGCATTACTTTGTTCTTTTGGACTTAATACACTAGATGCATGCTGGATAGCGGTCGATGTGTGAAGTAATAGTAGTAGATGCAGAATCATTTTGGTCTACTTGTTTTGGATGTGATGCCTATATCACGATCATTGCCTTGGATAGCGTCATAATTATTTGCTTTTCTATCAATTGCCCAACAATAATTTGTTTACCCATCGTATGCTATTTTCTTGAGAGAAGCCTCTAGTGAACACTACGGCCCCCGGGTCTACTTTTATCATAAGATCTATCTTGTTTGCATACACAAAAATACCAAAAATATTTGCTGCATATTTTTATCTTTTATTTTATTTTCAATCTATCATATACCTTTTAATCTCGCTATTCGACCGCCGAGAGATTGACAACCTCTCGTTTGCGTTGGGTGCGAAGGTTTGCGTTTTGTGTGCAGGTGCTGTTTACGTGGTGTTGCTTGGTTCTCCTACTGGATTGATAACCTTGGTTTCTTAACTGAGGGAAATACTTACTCTACTGTGCTGCATCATCCTCTCCTCTTCGGGGATAAAAATCCAACGCAGTCTACAAGTAGTAGGAAGAATTTCTGGCGCTGTTGCCGGGGAGACATCATCAACACTACCAAGTACCTACACTGTCAACACTTATCTTTGCATTTACTTTATTTGTCATTTGCCTCTCGTTTTCCTCTCCCCCACTTCTAAAGAGTTTTGCAAAAATACAAAAATATTTTCTTTCTCGTTTGCCGTTTTCATTTGCCTTTTTCTTGTTTGCTATCTTTGCTTGTGTTGCCATGTGCCCTCTATTTGCTTGCATCTTTGCTCACTAAAAATCTATTTATATGGATCCTCATCCACTTGCTAATCTTTTCAAAAGACCAATTTCTGATGAACCAATTGCTAGTGAGTTGGGTGCACTTGATTACCTCTATGAAGTTTTGCTTGAAAATCATGAATCTGAAATTTTTGATGAAGTGTTGAAAAAAGAAATTTATAAAGTGATTCATGATAGCTCCTTGATTGAAAAGCATGATTGCAATGATGTTACTATAAATTCTATTAATGTCAATTATGCTAATGATGTGCAAAACTCCAAGCTTGGGGATGATAATCCCACTATTTTGGAAGAGTGTAAATCTTTTATGCATGTGGATCATCAAGATAATAAGTTATGTGATGGCTATATTGTTGAATTTGAATATGATCCTACATGTAATTTTTATGAGAGAGGAAATTATGGTCGTAGAAAATTTCATGTTACTAAATTATCTCTCTTTGTGTGGAAATTATTAATGTTTCATTCTCTTAATTTGCATATGCTAGATGTTGCTTGTCTTGATAATTTGTTTGCTTATAAAATGCCTATGCATAGGAAGTATGTTAGACTTAAATGTGTTTGTCACATGTTTTATGATGCTCTCTTTGTGTTTCTATTATTATCTTTCATGTGAGCATCATTGAAATCTCAAGCCTATCTTAATGGCTATAAAGAAAGAGCTTATTTGGAGCAACCCAATGAATAAATTGGTTTTCAATTTTTTGCTTTTTGGTTCTGTTCTTTTGTTTACACTTTATTTTCCTTTGTTTTGAGTTGGTTTTTATATTTTAATTAGTGTTTGTGCCAATTAAGACCTTTGGGATGATGTGGTTGATAGTGGACTCGATTCTGTGAAAAACAGAAACTTTGACGCCCAGTCCAGAATTTTTATAAATTCGTCAGTGTCAAATGCTTCTGAATTTTTTACACATGATTGATATACAAATTTTTCACATTTTTCTATTTTTTCAGAATTTTTGGAGTTACAGAAGTATGGCTTTTCGACAGATTGCTACAGACTGTTCTGTTTTTGACAGATTCTATTTTTGTTACATTGTGTGCTTGTTTTGATGAAACTATGGATTGTATCGGGGGGTGCAAGCCATGGACAAGTTAGAACATAGTAGGTATAATGCAAAAATAAAATATGAATGGGTTTGGAACAGTACTTATAGTGGTAATTTGTTTTGTTATACTAATGGATCTCACGAAGGTTTTGTTGAGTTTTGTCTGATTGAAGTTTTCAAGTTTTGGGTGTGACCACGATGGATGAAGGAATGAAGAGATGCAAAAGCCTAATCTTAGGGATGCCCAAGGCACCTCAAGGTAATATCCAAGGAGACTCAAGCGTCTAAGCTTGGGGATGCCCCGAAAGGCATCCCCTCTTTCTTCTAACGACCATCGGTATCATACTTGAGACTATATTTTTATTCGTCACATGATATGAGTTTTGCTTGGAGCGTCTTGTATGATATGAGTCTTTGCTTTGTTTGCTTTTTAGTTTATCACAATCATCACCTCTGAACACATTTGCTTGAGATGGCCTCATGTCATCATGATTTGTTAGAATTGCTCTTTGTGCTTCACTTAAATTTGTTGAGCTAGGTGGTTGCTCTAGTGCTTCACTTAAATCTTTTTGAGCACGGTGGTGGTTTTGTTTTAGAGAAACACATGAACTCTCTTGCTTCACTTATATCTTTTTGAGAGTTGCTATGCTAGAAATTTTGTAAAAATTTATTCTCTTGTTTCACTTATATCTTTTTGAGAATGCTAGAAGTTTTGTAGAAATTTACTCTCTTGCTTCACTTATATTTTTTTGAGAGTTAAAAATAGTTATGGTAAATTGTACAAGCTATGAGCTTGGTCCCCATGTGATGAATATTCAAGAGAGATAATGAAAACTAGCATAAAAATTTATGGGACATGAAAAACTTGATTCTTTGCAATAGTTTTGAGATATGTAGATGATGATATGTGAGTTATGTTCATGAGTAATTATGCTCTAGTATGAATATTGATGTTAAGGTTGTTGGAAATATGCCCTAGAGGCAATAATAAAGTGGTTATTATTATATTTCTTTAATCATGATAAAGGTTTATTATTCATGCTATAATTGTATTGACCGGAAACTTAAATACATGTGTGGATACATAAACAAATACCGTGTCCCTAGTGAGCCTCTACTAGACTAGCTCGTTGATCAAAGATGGTTAAGGTTTCCTAACCATAGACATGAGTTGTCATTTGATAACGGGATCACATCATTAGGAGAATGATGTGATGGAAAAGACCCATTCGTTAGCATAGCTTATGATCGTTCAGTTTATTGCTACTGCTTTCTTAATGTCAAATACATGTTTCTTAGACCATGAGATCATGCAACTCCTGGACTCCAGAGGAATGCCTTGTATGTATCAAACATCACAACGTAACTGGGTGATCATAAAGGTACTCTACAGGTATCTCCGAAGGTGTCTGTTGAGTTGGCATGGATCGAGATTGGGATTTGTCACTCCGTATGACGGAGAGGTATCTCTGGGCCCTCTCGGTAATACAGCATCACAAGAAGCTTGCAAGCAAAGTGACTAAGGAGTTAGTTGGAGGATGATGTGTTACGGAATGAGTAAAGAGACTTGCCGGTAACGAGATTGAACTAGGTATGGAGATACCGACGATCGAATCTCGGGCAAGTAACATACCGACAGACAAAGGGAACTACATATGTTGTCATAAAGGTTCGACCGATAAAGTTCTTCGTGGAATATGTAGGAATCACTATGGGCATCCAGGTCCTGCTATTGGTTATAGACCGGAGGGGTGTCTCGGTCATGACTACATGATTCCCGAACCCGCAGGGTCGCACGCTTAACGTTCGTTGACGCTAGAGTAAGTATTGGGATATTTGATGAGTGGCAACCGAATGTTGTTCGGAGTCCCGGATGAGATCCCAGATGTCACGAGGAGTCTCGGAATGGTCGAGAGGTAAAGATTTATATATGGGAAGCCATATTTTGGGTTCCGGAAAAAGCTGAAGTTTTTTCAGTATTGTACCGGGAAGCTTCCAGAAGGTTCCAAAAACTTCCAGAGGGGTCCGGAAGTCCACCAAGGGTTCCAACACATCCCAAGGGTCAGCATGGGCTGAGGGGAGGTGCCATGGCCTTATTGGGCCAGGCGCACACAAGTCTCTCAAGGCCCATGCAGTTGGGAAAGGTGGAAAGTCCATCTTTGTATGGAAGGGATGGAGGAGGACTAGGATTCCACCTCCTCCCCCCTTGGCTGCGCCTTAGGGTTTGGAGGGGCTGTTCCCCATGCCCCTCCACCTATATATAGAGGGGAGGGGGCGCCCCAAGAGGATAGACCAAGCCCTTGGCGCCCTCTCTCTCCCGTTACTCCGTAGTTCCACCGCCTCGTCCTGGCGACGCTTAGCGAAGCGCTGTCGGTGCTCCACCACCACTATCACCACCACGCCGTTGTGTTGGTTGTGATCCCATCTACTTCTTCTCTTCCACTTGCTGGATCAAGAAGGAGGAGACATCATCGAGCCGCATATGTGCTAAACTCGGAGGTGCCGTCCGTTCGGCACTAGATCGGTAGGATCGTGAGGATCGCGAAAAGTACGACTACATCAACCGCGTTATATACGCTTCCGCTTAGCGATCTACAAGGGTATGTAGATGCTCTCCCCCTCTCATAGCTATGCATCTCCATGGATAGATCTTGCGTGTGTGTAGAAATTTTTTGTTTTCCATGCAACGTTCCCTAACAGTGGTATCAGAGCCAGGTCTATGCGTAGATGATATACACGAGTAGAACGCAAAGGAGTTGTGGGCGGTGACGTTCATATTGCTTACCACCAATGTCTTTTTTTGATTCGGCGGTATTGTGGGATGAAGCGGCCCGGACCAACCTTACATGTCCACGTACATGAGACCGGTTCCACCGACATCCATGCAACTTGTTTTGTATAAAGGTGGTTGGCGGGTGTCAGTTTCTCTCACTTTAGTTGAATCGAATTTGACTACGGTGGTCCTTGCAGAAGGTTAAAAGGAAACTTGATAATCACCATTGTGGTTTTGCGTAGGCAAGAACGGTTCTTGCTAGTTGCCCGTAGCAGCCACGTAAAACTTGCAACAACAAAGTAGAGGACGTCTAACTTGTTTTTGCAGGGTATGTTGTGATGTGATATGGTCAAGACATGATGTGATATATGTGGATGTATGAGATGATCATGTTTTGTAATAGGTTCATGAGTTGCATGTTGATGAGTATGGCAACCGGCAGGAGCCATAGGGTTGTCTTTAATTTATTAAATCGTCATGTAATTGCTGTACTTTATCGCTATGCGTTAGCAATAGTTGTAGAAGCAATAGTTGGCGAGACGATCACGTGACGACACAATGATGGAGATAAAGATGATGGAGATCATGGTGTCATGCCGGTGATGATGGAGATCATGCCGTTGCTTTGCAGATGGAGATCAAAAGCACAAGATGATGATGGCCATATCATGTCACATATTTTGATTACATGTGATGTTTATCCTTTATGCATCTTATTTTGCTTAGAACAACGGTAGCATTATAAGATGATCCCTTCACCCAAATTTCAAGATAAAAGTGTTCTCCCTGAGTATGCACCGTTGCTAAAGTTCTTCATTTTGAAGCACCTCGTAATGATCGGGTGTGATATACTCTACGTTCACATACAACGGGCGTAAGCCAGTTTTGCACATGAAGAATACTTGGGTTAAACTTGACAAGCCTAGCATGTACAGACATGGTCTCGGAACACTAGAGACCGAAAGGTCGAACATGAGTTATATAGTAGATATGATCAACATGGAGATGTTCACCATTGATGACTACCCCATCTCACGTGATGATCGGACATGGGTTAGTTGATTTGGATCATGTATCACTTAGACAACTTGAGGGATGTTGATTTAAGTGGGAGTTCATTAATAATTTGATTAATTAAACTAAAATTTATCATGAACTTAGTCCAGATAGTCTTTGCAAATCTATGTTGTAGATCAATGACCCGTGCTACCGTTCCCCTGAATTTTAATGCATTCCTAGAGAAAGATAAGTTGAAAGATGATGGTAGCAACTACACGGATTGGGTCCGTAACTTGAGGATTATCCTCATTGCCGCACAGAAGAATTATGTCCTTGATGCACCGCTAGGTGACGGACCAGCTGAAGGAGCTGATGCAGACGTTATGAACGCCTGGCAGGCTCGATCTGATGACTACTCGATAGTTCAGTGTGCCATGCTTTATAGCTTGGAACCGGGACTTCAAAAGCGTTTTGAATGCCATGGAGCATATGAGATGTTCCAAGAGCTAAAATGGATATTTCAAGCTAATGCCTGGGTTGAGAGATATGAAGTCTCCAACAAGTTCTTTAGCTGTAAGATGGAGGAAAACAGTTCTGTCAGTGAACACATACTCAGAATGTCTGGGTACCACAAACACTTGACTCAGCTGGGAATTGATCTTCCAGTTGAGAGTGTTATTGACAGAGTTCTTCAGTCAATGCCACCAAGCTATAAAGACTTCGTGATGAACTATAATATGCAAGGGATGGAGAAAACAATTCCCGAGCTCTTCATGATGCTAAAATCGGCGGAGGTAGAAATCAAGAAAGAGCATCAAGTGTTGATGGTTAACAAGACCACCAGTTTCAAGAAGAAGGGCAAGGGAAAGAAAGGAAACTTCAAGAAGAACGGCAAGCAAGTTGCCGCTCCCGTGAAGAAGCCAAAAGCAGGACCCAAGCCTGAAACTGAGTGCTTCTACTGCAAAGGGAATGGTCACTGGAAGCGGAACTGCCCCAAGTATTTGGCGGATAAGAAGGATGGCAAAGTGAACAAAGGTATATTTGATATACATGTTATTGATGTGTTCCTTACTAATGTTCGTAGTAGCGCCTGGGTATTTGATACTGGTTTGGTTGCTCATATTTGTAACTCGAAACATGAGCTACGGAATAGACAAAGATTGGCTAAGGACTAGGTGACGATGCGCGTCGGGAATGGTTCCAAGGTTGATGTGATCGCCGTCGGCACGCTACCTCTACATCTACCTTCGGGATTAGTTTTAGACCTCAATAATTGTTATTTGGTGCCAGCGTTGAGCATGAACATTATGTCTGGATCTTGTTTATTGCGAGACAGTTATTCATTTATGTCAGAGAATAATGGTTGTTCTATTTATATGAGTAACATCTTTTATGGTCATGCACCTTTAGTGAATCGTCTATTCTTATTGAATCTCGATCGTAGTGATACACATATTCATAATATTGATGCCAAAAGATGTAAAGTTGATAATGACAGTGCAACATACTTGTGGCACTACCATTTAGGTCATATTGGTGTACAGCGCATGAAGAAACTTCATGCGGATGGACTTTTGGAATCACTTGATTATGAATCATTTGATACTTGTGAACCATGCCTCATGGGCAAGATGACTAAAACTCCGTTCTCCGGAACAATGGAGTGAGCTAATGACTTATTGGAAATAATACATACCGATGTATGCGGTCCGATGAGTGTTGAAGCATGCGGCGGGTATCGTTATTTTCTAACCTTCACAGATGATTTGAGTAGGTATGGGTATATCTACTTGATGAAACACAAGTCTGAAACATTTCAAAAGTTCAAAGAATTTCAGAGTGAAGTGGAGAATCATCGTAACAAGAAAATAAAATTTCTACAATCTGATCGCGGAGGTGAATATTTGAGTTATGAGTTTGGCCTTCATTTAAGACAATGTGGAATTGTTTCACAACTCACGCCACTTGGAACACCACAGCGTAATGGTGTGTCCGAACGTCGTAACTGTACTTTTAGATATGGTGTGTTCTATGATGTCTCTTACCGATTTATCGCTATTGTTTTGGGGTTATGCATTAGAGACAGCCGCATTCACGTTAAATAGGGCACTGTCTAAATCCGTTGAGACGACACCGTATGAACTATGGTTTGGCAAGAAACCTAAGCTATCGTTTCTTAAGGTTTGGGGATGCGACGCTTATGTCAAAAGGCTTCAGCCTGATAAGCTCGAACCCAAAGCGGAGAAGTGCATCTTCATAGGATACCCTAAAGAAACTATTGGGTATACCTTCTACCACAGATCCGAAGGCAAGATCTTTGTTGTCAAGAATGGGTCCTTTCTAGAGAAGGAGTTTCTCTCGAAAGAAGTGAGTGGAAGGAAAGTAAAACTTGATGAGGTAATCATACCTTCTCTCGAATTGGAAAGTAGCACATCAGAGAAAACCGTTCCCGTGATGCCTACACCAACAAGAGAGGAAGCAAATGATAAAGATCATGAAACTTCAGATCAAGTTACTATTGAACCTCGTAAGTCGACCAGGGTACGTTCCGCACTAGAGTGGTTCGGTAATCCTGTCCTGGAAGTCATGTTGTTAGACAACGGCGAACCTGCAACCTATGAAGAAGCTATGATGAGCCCAGATTCCGACAAATGGCTTGAGGCCATGAAATCTGAGATAGGATCCATGTATGAGAACAAATTATAGACTTTGGTGGACTTGCCCGATGATCAGCAAGCCATTGAAAATAAATGAATTTTTAAGAGGAAGACGGACGCTGATGGTGATATCACTATCTACAAAGCTTGACTTGTCGCAAAAGGTTTTCGGCAAGTTCAAGGGGTTGACTACGATGGGACTTTCTCACCCGTAGCGATGCTTAAGTCTGTCAGAATCATGTTAGCAATTGCCACATTTTATGATTATGAAATCTGACAAATGGACGTCAAAACTGCATTCCTTAATGGATTTCTTAAAGAAGAGTTGTATATGATACAACCAGAAGTTTTTGTCGATCCTATGGGTGCTAACAAAGTGTGCAAGCTCCAGTGATCCATCTATGGACTGGTGCAAGCATCTTGGAGTTGGAATATATGCTTTGATGAGGTGATCAAAGCATTTGGTTTTATATAGATTTACGGTGAAGCCTGTATTTACAAGAAAGTGAGTGGGAGCTCTGTAGCATTTCTGATATTATATGTGGATGACATATTGTTGATTAGAAATGATATATAATTTCTGGATAGCATAACAGGATACTTGAATAAGAATTTTTCAATGAAATACCTCGGTGAAGCTGCTAATATATTAGGCATCAAGATCTATAGAGATAGATCAAGACGCTTAATAGGACTTTCACAAAGCACATACCTTGACAAAGTCCTGAAGAAGTTCAAAATGGACCAGTCAAACAAAGGGTTCTTGTCTGTGTTGCAAGGTGTGAAATTGAGTCAGACTCAAAGCCCGACCACGGCAGAAGATAGAGAGAGAATGAAAGTCATTCCCTATGCCTCGGCCATAGGTTCTATAATGTATACCATGCTGTGTACCAGACCCGATGTGTGCCTTGCCATAAATTTGGTAGGGAGGTACCAAAGTAATCCAGGAGTGGATCACTGGACAGTGGTCAAGAATATCCTGAAGTACCTGAAAAGGACCAAGGATATGTTTCTCGTTTATGGAGGTGACGAAGAGCTCGTCGTAAAGGGTTACGTCGATGCTAGCTTCGACATAGATCCGGATGACTCTAAGTCACAAAACAGATCCGTATTTATATTGAATGGTGGAACTGTCAGTTGGTGGAGTTCCAAGCAGATCGTTGTGGCGGGATCTACGTGTGAAGCGGAATATATAGCTGCTTTGGAAGCAGCGCATGAAGGAGTCTGGATGAAGGAGTTCATATCCGATCTGGGTGTAATACCTAGTGCATCGGGTCCAATGACAATCTTTTGTGAAACACTGGAGCAATTGCCATAGCCAAGGAGCCCAGGTTTCACAAGAAGACCAAACACATCAAGCGATGCTTCAGCTCCATTCGTGAATATGTCAAGGATGGAGACATAGAAATTTGCAAAGTACATACGGATCTGAATGTGGCAGACCCGTTGACTAAACCTCTTGCACGAGCAAAACATGATCAGCACCAAGACTCCATGGGTGTTATATTCATTACTATGTAATCTAGATTATTGACTCTAGTGCAAGAGGGAGACTGTTGGAAATATGCCCTAGAGGCAATAATAAAGTGGTTATTATTATATTTCCTTAATCATGATAAAGGTTTATTATTCATGCTAGAATTGTATTGACTGGAAACTTAAATACATGTGTGGATACATAAACAAATACCATGTCCCTAGTGAGCCTCTGTAGGAGATATGCCCTAGAGGCAGTAATAACAGTTATTTTGTATCTCCAAAGTTTGTAATGAATGTTTATCTTCCATGCTATAACTGCAATGATTCTCGAGTCTGCAATAACACGAGGCTCGGAGGGAAACTCATGTGCACGTGTGGTATAATAAACAGTAAATTGTATTCCTACTCTTGCCTCTAAGACTGGCTCAAGTATTGCATGATGATCTTGTTTTCCTGATCATGGGCATGGCTATGCCGACAATTTTGAGGGCACGATGTTAGTAGAACACTTGTGTTGAATCGACCCGAATTGATGTTATGCTATGAGATACATTCGTCACAAGTTAATGGTTAATAACACAGAGATAGTTAATGTTTGCATAATTCCTTAGACCATGAGAGTATCGAGTTCCTTTGTACTTGCTTCGTGAACTTTGGGGTTTGTTAAACGTCATCCATAACTGGGTGGCTATTACGGCGGCTTATGGGTTCACGGAAAAGTATGGCAAGTAACAAGATAGCTCAAGATTGGGATTTGCTCCTCCGATGTTGGAGAGATACTCTCAGGCCCTCTCGGTGTTACGGTATCCATCATCGTCTGGCCAGACACAGTGTGATTTGATCACAGGGATGCCGGAACACGGAAATGAGAAAAGAGAACAAAACCGGTAACGAGGTAACTAGCATAGTGGACAAGTTGTTGATCCATGGGGATGCAAGTAAATCTCACCTCGGGTATTTGTAACATATCGCGAAGCAACAGGAATAGCACACGGCAACTGGAGGTTCACTCGAATACTTCTTCGTGTGGGTATAGGGTTCAATATGAGTGTCCACGACTCCGATGTTGATCATTAATCGGAAAGTGTTCCGTGTTATGTCTATGCTTCACCAAACCTATAGGGTCACACGCTTAAGGGTCATTTATCTGCTGAATACTAGACAGGCAGTCTGAGAGAAAATCACCGGAAAATTTTCGGACGCAACGGAAACGTTCCAGAGAGGACACCGAAATAGTTCCGGTAAAACTGAAAAGTTGTTTCAGGGGATACCATAAAGTCAAATTGGTTTCGGCACACACCTGGAAATTCTTGGAGGATGCCATAAGTGTTCTGGAAACTTCTGGGAATTTTCCGGGATAAAAACCGAAAATGTTCCGGAGCTGCCGGAACCGATTTGGTTGCTTTTCGCAGATGAAAATCACTAATCCAAAAGTGTTTCGGAACACGTCCAAAATCATTTATGTGGGTACTAGAATTATTCTAAGACCCACAAAAATATTTTCGGATTTAACGGTCATGGAAAATTGGTTCCGTGAATAGTGAAAATCACTTTATGGATATTTTTTTGGAAAGCCACCTTTTAGGGCTTTTGCAAAAAGTCTTCTAGAAGGGCTTGGGGGCCAAGGAAGCCCCTCATGGGGAGCCCCCAAGGGGGTGGCCGGCCAAGGTTGGTGGGGCTTCATGGAGCTCCACATGGCATCCCATTTTGCCCATAACACCCTCATGTGTGCCCTAATGCATGGGAGTTTTTGGTAATTTGTGGAGGCGCACTACCCCTTGGTTTTCCTATAAATAGGAGGTGAGGGTGATGGAAATATGCCCTAGAGGCAATAATAAAGTTGTTATTATTTTATATTTCCTTGTTCATGATAAAGGTTTATTATTCATGCTAAAATTGTACTGACCGGAAACTTAAATACATGTGTGAATACATAAACAAATACCGTGTCCCTAGTGAGCCTCTACTAGACTAGCTCACTAATCAAAGATGGTTAAGGTTTCCTAACCATAGACATGAGTTGTCATTTGATAACGGGATCACATCATTAGGAGAATGATGTGATGGACAAGACCCATCCGTTAGCTTAGCATATGATCGTTCAGTTTATTGCTATCGCTTTCTTAATGTCAAATACATGTTCCTTCGACCATGAGATCATGCAACTCCCGGATACCGGAGGAATACCTTGTGTGCTATCAAATGTCACAACGTAACTGGGTGATTATAAAGATGCTCTACAGGTATCTCCGAAGGTGTCTGTTGAGTTGGCATGGATCGAGACTGGGATTTGTCACTCCATATGACGGAGAGGTATCTCTGGGCCCTCTCAGTAATACACATCATAAGAAGCTTGCAAGCAAAGTGACTAAGGAGTTAGTTACGAAATGATGTATTACGGAACAAGTAAAGAGACTTGCGAGTAACGAGATTGAACTAGGTATGGAGATACCGACGATCAAATCTCAGGCAAGTAACATACCGACAGACAAAGGGAATTACGTATGTTGTCATAACGGTTCGACCGATAAAGATCTTCGTAGAATATGTAGGAACCAATATGGGCATCCAGGTCCCGCTATTGGTTATTGACCGAAGAGGTGTCTCGGTCATGTCTACATCATTCTCGAACCCGTAGGGTCCGCACGCTTAACGTTCGTTGATGATATAGTATTATTTGAGTTATGTGAATTGGTGACCGAATGTTGTTCGGAGTCCCGGATAAGCTCACAGACATGACGAGGAGCTCCGGAATGGTCTGGAGGTAAAGATTGATATATAGGACGATAGTATTTGGTCACCGGAATGGTTTCGGAGAGTACCGGGTACTTATCGGAGTGCCGGAAGGGGTTCCGGGAGGCCACCGGTAAGCGGTGGGCCTTATGGGCCAAGGGGGGAAGCACACCGGCCCACAGGGGGCTGGGGGGCCATCCACCCCAGCCCACACACCAAGGAGGGAGGGAAAGGAAAGGGGAGGCGCCCTAAGGCAGCCAGCCCCCCTTTCCTTTCCCCCATGTTCAAATATGCCCCCCCCCCCCCCCCCCCCCCGGGGGGGGGGGTTCGGCCAGGGCAGGCGCCTAGGGCCACCGCCGGCCACTTGGGGCACGCCCTAGGGCTGCCTCCTCTCCCCCCTCCACCTATATATATATGGGGAGAGAGAGGGGCAACACACACCATGATTCTGAAGCCGTGTGCGGTGCCCCTCTCCCTCTAGTTCGTCCTCGGTCATATTTTCGTAGTGCTCGGCGAAGCCCTACGGAGATAGTTGCATCACCACCGTCACCACGCCGTCGTGCTGCCTGAACTCATCCACTACTTCGCCCGTCTTGCTGGCTCAAGAAGGCGAGGACGTCACCGAGCTGAACGTGTGCTGAACGCGGAGGTGCCGTACGTTCAGTACTTGGTCGGTTGGATCGCGAAGGAGTTCGACTACATCAACCGCGTTGTCTAAATGCTCCCGCTAGCGGTTTACGAGGGTACATAGACACACTCTCCCCTCTCGTAGCTATGCATCTCCATGGATAGATCTTGCGTGTGCATAGAATTTTTTTGTTTTCCATACAACGTTCCCCAACAGTGGCATTGCTACTTCTTGAGCTTGCGTTGGTTTTTCCCTTGAAGAGGAAAGGGTGATGCAGCAAAGTAGAGATAAGTATTTCCCTCAGTTATAGAACCAAGGTATCAATCCAGTAGGAGACAACACACAAATCACCAATACCTGCACAAACAATCAAATGATTGCACCCAACGCGAAAAAGGGGTTGTCAATCCCTTCACGTTCACTTGCAAAAGTGAGATCTGATAGAGATAGATAAAACTAAACAAAAGATAAAGTAAATATTTTTAGGGTTTTTTGGTTTATAGATCTAAAAATAAAAGATTGCAAAATAGTAGATCGGAAAGTAATATGATGGAAAATAGACCCGGGGGCCATAGGTTTCACTAGAGGCTTCTCTCAAGATAGCAAATAATACGGTGCGTGAACAAATTACTGTCGAGCAATTGATAGAAAAGCGCAAAGTTATGACGATATCCAAGGCAATGATTATGAAAAATAGGCATCACGTCCGTGTCAAGTAGACCGAATCCTGCCTGCATCTACTACTATTACTCCACACATCGACCGACTCCTGCCTGCATCTAGAGTATTAAGTTCATGAAGAACAGAGTAACGCTTTAAGTAAGATGACATGATGTAGAGGAATAAACTCAAGCAATATGATGTAAACCCCATCTTTTTATCCTCGATGGCAACAATACAATACGTGCCTCGCTGCCCCTACTGTCACTGGGAGAGGATACCGCAATATTGAACCCAAAGCCAAGCACTTCTCCCATTGCAAGAAAAACCAATCTAGTTGGCCAAACCAAACCGATAGTTCGAAGAGAATTACAAGGATATCAAATCATGCATAAAAGAATTCAGAGAAGATTCTAATAATATTCATAGATAAGCTGATCATAAATCCACAATTCATCAGATCTCGACAAACACACCACAAAAGAAGATTACAACGGATAGATCTCCAAGAACATCAAGGAGAACGTTGTATTGAGAATCAAAGACAGAGAAGAAGCCATCTAGCTACTAGCTATGGACCCGTAGGTCTAAGGTAAACTACTCACGCTTCATCGAAAGGGTAATAGAGTTGATGTAGAAGCCCTTCGTGATCGAACACCCCTTCGACGAGATGCCGGAAAAGGCCCCAAGATGGGATCTCACGGGAACAAAAGGTTGCGGCGGTGGAAAAGTGTTTTCGTGGATGCTTCTGGTGGTTTGGGAATATATGTGAATATATAGGAGGAAGATCTAGGTCAGGGGGTCACCGAGGGGCCCACAAGGCAGGGGGCACGCCCTACCCCCTGGGCGCGCCCTCCACCCTTGTCGCCGCCTCGTGGCTCTTCTGACTTGCACTCCAAGTCTCCTGGGTGTCTTCTGGTCCAAGAAAAATCATCCCAAAGGTTTTATTCCGTTTGGTATTCCTTTTCTGCGAAGCTCAAAAACAAGGAAAAAACTGGCACTGGGCTCTAGGTTAATAAGTTAGTCCCAAAAATAATATAAAATAGCATATTAATGCATATAAAACATCCAAAACAGATAATATAATAGCATGGAACAATAAAAAATTATAGATACGTTGGAGACGTATCAAGCATCCCCAAGCTTAATTCCTGCTCGTCCTCGAGTAGGTAAATGATAAAAACAGAATTTTTGATGTGGAATGCTACCTAACATATTTATCCATGTAATTTTCTTTATTGTGGTATGAATGTTCAGATCCGTAAGATTCAAAACAAAAGTTTAATATTGACATAAAAACAATAATACTTCAAGCATACTAATAAAGCAATCATGTCTTCTCAAAATAACATGGCCAAAGAAAGTTTTCCCTACAAAATCATATAGTCTGGCTATGCTCCATCTTCATCACACAAAGTATTAAATCATGCACAACCCCGGTTTCAGCCAAGCAATTGTTTTTCACACTTTAGTATTCTCAAACTTTTTCAACTTTCACGCAATACATGAGCGTGAGCCATGGATATAGCACTATAGGTGGAATAGAATATGGTGGTTGTGGAGAAGACAAAAAGAAGGAGATAGTCTCACATCAACTAGGCGTATCAACGGGCTATGGAGATGCCCATCAATAGATATCAATGTGAGTGAGTAGGGATTGCCATGCAACAGATGCACTAGAGCTATAAGTTTATAAAAGTTCAAAAAGAAACTAAGTGGGTGTGCATCCAACTTGCTTGCTCATGAAGACCTAGGGCAATTTGAGGAAGCCCATCGTTGGAATATACAAGCCAAGTTCTATAATGAAAAATTCCCACTAGCATATGAAAGTGACAACATAGGAGACTCTCTATCATGAAGATCATGGTGCTACTTTGAAGCACAAGTGTGGAAAAAAGGATAGTAACATTGCCCCTTCTCTCTTTTTGTCTCATTTTTTGTTTGGCTTCTTTGGCCTCTCTCTTTTTTTTCCTCACATGGGACAATGCTCTAATAATGAATATCATCACACTCTTATTTACTTACAACTCAAAAATTACAACTTGATACTTAGAACAAAAATATGACTCTATATGAATGCCTCCGGCGGTGTACCGGGATGTGCAATGACTCAAGAGTGACATGTATGAAAGAATTATGAAAGGTGGCTTTGCCACAAATACGATGTCAACTACATGATCATGCAAAGCAATATGACAATGATGAAGCATGTCATAATAAACGGAATGGTGGAAAGTTGCATGGCAATATATCTCGGAATGGCTATGGAAATGCCATAATAGGTAGGTATGGTGGCTGTTTTGAGGAAGGTATATGGTGGCTGTTTTGAGGAAGGTATTTGGGTTTAATGCACCGGCGATAGTTGCGCGGCACTAGAGAGGCAAGCAAAGGTGGAAGGGTGAGAGTGCGTATAATCCATGGACTCATCATTAGTCATAAAGAACTCACATACTTATTGCAAAAGTCTATTAGTCATCGAAACAAAGTATTAGACGCATGCCCCTAGGGGAAGGGTTGGTAGGAGTTAACCATCGCGCGAACCCGACCTCCACACAAAGGAAGACAATCAATAAATAAATCATGCTCCGACTTCGTCACATAACGATTCACCATACGTGCATGCTACGGGAATCACAAACTTTAACACAAGTATTTCTACAATCCACAATTACTCACTAGCATGACTCTAATATCACCATCTTTATATCTCAAAACAATCATAAGGAATCAAACTTCTCATAGTATTCAATGCACTTTATATGAACGTTTTTATTATATCTCCCTTGGATGCCCATTATATTAGGACTAAATTCATAACCTAAATGAATTACCATGCTGTTTAGAGTCTCTCAAAATAATATAAGTGAAGCATGAGAGTTCAACAATTTCTATAAAATAAAACCACCGCCGTGCTCTAAAAAGATATAAGTGAAGCACTAGAGCAAAATTGCCTAGCTCAAAAGATATAAGTGAAGCACATAGAGTATTCTAATAAATTCACGATTCATGCGAGTCCCTCTCAAAAGGTGTGTACAACAAGGATGATTGTGGCAAACTAAAAAGCAAAGACTCATATCATACAAGACGCTCCAAGCAAAACACATATCATGTGGTGAATAAAAATATAGCCTCAAGTAAAGTTACCGATAGATGAAGACGAAAGAGGGGATGCCTTCCGGGGCATCCCCAAGCTTAGGGCCTGTTCGGTAGCTCGCCAGCTCCCAGCTTCCGCGAATCCGCGAGCGAAGCTGGCCCGAACGGCCCGGCTCCAGGAAGCTAGCTTCCCAGATCGACGCAGGATCCACGTACAAAAACTTGGAGCTGCCGTTTTGTCGATCCCAGAAATCGGGAAGCTGGAGTTGGCCTTATTTACGTTCAGATGCCACCGCCAAGTGACTGGAGGGGTCACGTACCGGTTCGCTGCTTCTTTCTCCCCTCTGCTCGTGTGTCCGACTGGGCCTTAAGGCCACTTTACCTATTGAGCTGGCTGGGCTCCAGCCCGCCTAGGCAGGTTGGCCTGCTGGCGCGTACCAAAAGCTGGAGCGAGCGAGCCGAACATTTTTCTATCGATCGAAGAAGCTGGCATCGGGAAATAGAAGCTGGATTTGAGGATTTATTGGAGTTGGGGAGCTGCCGAACAGGCCCTTAGGCTCTTGGTTGTCCTTGAATATTACCTTGGGGTGCCTTGGGAATCCCCAAGCTTAGGCTCTTGCCACTCTTTATTCCATAGTCCATCAAATCCTTACCCAAAACTTGAAAACTTCACAACACAAAACTCAACAGAAAACTCGTGAGATCCGTTAGTATAAGAAAATAAATTGCCACTTTTGGTACTGTTGAGAACTCATTATTTATTTATATTGGTGTAATATCTACTGTATTCCAACTTCTCCATGGTTCATACCCCCCGATACTACCCATAGATTCATCAAAATAAGCAAACAACACAAAGAAAACAGAATCTGTCAAAAACAGAACAGTCTGTAGCAATCTGGAAACTTCGAATACTTCTGTAACTCTAAAAATTCTGAAAAATTAGGAAAATCTGGAAAATTTGTATATCAATCTTGTGTAAACAATTTAGATCCAATTGACGTTTCTGTGATTTTATAATATTCCTGGATCAGGCGTCAAAGTTTCTGTTTTTCAGCAAGATCAAATCAACTATCACCGTAAGCCATCCTAAAGGTCTTACTTGGCACAAATACTAATTAAAACACATCTAACCAGAGGCTAGATGAAAAATTTATTGAAAAACAGAACCAAAAAAGTAGAAACAAAAATAAAATTGGGTTGCCTCCCAACAAGCGCTATTGTTTAACGCCCTTAGCTAGGCATAAAAACACATAGATCTAGGTATTGTCATAGTAATAATAAGGCAAATCTCGGAAACTCATTTCATACTCCCTTCGTTCAGCAGCAAGTTTTCTTTGTGGTAAGCAAAAGTAATCAAAAGGGCTAAATTTAATGGGATAAGGATCCCTAAGATCAAGCTCGGGAGGTATTGGCTCCTCCTTCGGCCCTTTATATTGTATGATCAACTCATCATTGTAAGAATTCTTTTGGCAAAAGGTCACGAGCTTATTTACAAGAGAGAAACCCAACCCGTTGTTTTGTATAGCAAAATTATCATTAAGTTCAGAAATTTTATCAACTAAAACATTGGTAGGAACTCTTTTTCTCAAATTTTCATTATAAGCAACATGATCAAGAGATCGCAAACGCATTATTTCTTCTTGATTAAAGAGAATCCCCTCTATGGGAGGGCGACCACCATCTACTTTATAATGCGCAAAAATTTCACTAGCTTCTTTCATAATGAATCTAAACTCATGTGCTAGAAATATGGTAGCAGCGCGTTTAACAGAAGAATGCTCACTATTAGAGAACTCTAGAAAAATCCTTTGTATGCATGGATGCATATGAACAAATTGTCTTTCAAGTTCTAGTATAAGCAAAGATATAGCATCCGAAAGGCTATTAGTTTTATGGAGAATAGATCCACCTAACGTTGGTAGCGCACCAGCACAAGTAAAGAAATCTTGAATAACCCCTTTTCCAATAATATTGCGGCTACCTATACGAAGTTTTTTAGTGTGCAGGATAGTAGGTTCTTCATGAGGGTCAATATTAGCAAATTTATCAAAGTCCCCCCCATCATTACTACTATCTTTTTCAACGAAAATCTCCCCAGATTCAGACATGGTGGCAAGAAACAGATCTAACACGCAAACAAAAAGCAAACAAAAAAGACGAACGAAAGAAGGGCGAATAAAAAGGCAAAAAAAAAATTCAAAAATCATTTTAGAAGTGGGGGAGAGGAAAACGAGAGGCAAATGGCGAATAATGTAAATGCAAGAGATGAGTTTATGATGGGTACTTGGTATGTCTTGACTTGGCGTAGATCTCCCCGGCAACGGCGCCAGAAATTCTTCCTGCTACTTCTTGAGCTTGCGTTGGTTTTTCCCTTGAAGAGGAAAGGGTGATGCAGCAAAGTAGAGATAAGTATTTCCCTCAGTTAGAGAACCAAGGTATCAATCCAGTAGGAGACAACGCACAAATCACCAATACCTGCACAAACAATCAAACATTTGCACCCAACGCGAAAAAGGGGTTGTCAATCCCTTCACGGTCACTTGCAAAAGTGAGATCTGATAGAGATAGATAAAACTAAACAAAAGATAAAGTAAATATTTTTAGGGGTTTTGGTTATAGATCTGAAAATAAAAGATTGCAAAATAGTAGATCGGAAAGTAATATGACCCCCCCCCCCCCCCCCCCCCCCCCCCCCCCCCCCCCCCCCCCCCCCCCCCCCCCCCCCCCCCCCCCCCCCCCCCCCCCCCCCCCCCCCCCCCCCCCCCCCCCCCCCCCCCCCCCCCCCCCCCCCCCCCCCCCCCCCCCCCCCCCCCCCCCCCCCCCCCCCCCCCCCCCCCCCCCCCCCCCCCCCCCCCCCCCCCCCCCCCCCCCCCCCCCCCCCCCCCCCCCCCCCCCCCCCCCCCCCCCCCCCCCAAGAACAGAGTAACGCTTTAAGTAAGATGACATGATGTAGAGGAATAAACTCACGCAATATGATGTAAACCCCATCTTTTTATCCTTGATGGCAACAATACAATACGTGCCTCGCTGCCCCTACTGTCACTGGGAAAGGACACCGCAAGATTGAACCCAAAGCCAAGCACTTCTCCCATTGCAAGAAAAACCAATCTAGTTGGCCAAACCAAACTGATAGTTCGAAGAGAATTACAAGGATATCAAATCATGCATAAAAGAATTCAGAGAAGATTCAAATAATATTCATAGATAAGCTGATCATAAATCCACAATTCATCAGATCTCGACAAACACACCGCAAAAGAAGATTACATCAGATAGATCTCCAAGAACATCAAGGAGAACATTGTATTGAGAATCAAAGAGACAGAAGAAGCCATCTAGCTACTAGCTATTGACCCGTAGGTCTGAGGTAAACTACTCACGCTTCATCGGAAGGACAATAGAGTTGATGTAGAAGCCCTCCGTGATCGAATCCCCCTCCGGCGGGATGCCGGAAAAGGCCCCAAGATGGGATCTCACGGGAATAGAAGGTTGTGGCGGTGGAAAAGTGTTTTCGTGGATGCTTCTGGTGGTTTGGGAATATATGTGAATATATAGGAGGAAGATCTAGGTCAGGGGGTCACCGAGGGGCCCACAAGGCAGGGGGGCGCGCCCTACCCCACTGGGTGCGCCCTCCACCCTTGTCGCCGCCTCGTGGCTCTTCTGACTTGCACTCCAAGTCTCCTGGGTGTCTTCTGGTCCAAGAAAAATCATCGCAAAGGTATTCCTTTTCTGCGAAGCTCAAAAATAAGGAAAAAACAGAAACTGGCACTGGGCTCTAGGTTAATAAGTTAGTCCCAAAAATAATATAAAATAGCATATTAATGCATATAAAACATCCAAAACAGATAATATAATAGCATGGAATAATAAAAAATTATAGATACGTTGGAGATGTATCAGGCATCATGAGCCAGGTCTATGCGTAGATGATATGCACGAGTAGAACACAAAGAGTTGTGGGCGGTGATGTTCATACTACTTACCACCAACGTCTTATTTTGATTCGACGGCATTGTGGGATGAAGCGGCCCGGACCAACCTTACATGTCCACGTACATGAGACCGGTTCCACCGACTGACATGCAACTTATTTTGCATAAAGGTGGCTGGCGGGTGTCTGTTTCTCCTACTTTAGTTGAATCGAATTTGACTACGGCCGGTCCTTGAAGAAGGTTAAAATAGCAAACTTGATAAAATCACCGTTGTGGTTGTTTTTGCATAGGTAAGAATGGTTCTTGCAAGAAACCCGTAGCAGCCACGTAAAACTTGCAACAACAAAGTAGAGGACGTCTAACTTGTTTTTGCTGGGTATGTTATGATGTGATATGGTCAAGACATGATGTGATATACGTTGTTGTATGAGATGATCATGTTTTGTAATATATCGACAACCGACAGGAGCCTTAGGGTTGTCTCTTAATTATTGTATGAAATGCAAGCACCATGTAATTGCTTTACTTTATCGCTATGCGTTAGCAATAGTTGTAGAAGCAATAGTTGGCGAGACGACCACGATGCAACGATGGAGATCAAGGTGTCAAGCCGGTGACGATGGAGATCATGACGATGCTTTGGAGATGGAGATCAAAAGCACAAGATGATGATGGCCATATCATGTCACATATTTTGATTGCATGTGATGTTTATCCTTTATGCATCTTATTTTGCTTAGAATGACGGTAGCATTATAAGATGATCCCTTCACTAAGATTTCAAGATAAAAGTGTTCTCCCCGAGTATGCACCGTTGCTAAAGTTCAGCGTTTCGAAGCACCTCGTGATGATCGGGTGTGATAGACTCTACGTTCACATACAACGGGTGTAAGCCAGTTTTGCACAAGCAGAATACTTGGGTTAAACTTGACAAGCCTAGCATGTACAGACATGGTCTCGGAACAGTGCAGACCGAAAGGTCGAACGTGAGTCATATAGTAGATATGATCAACATAGAGATGTTCACCATTGATGACCACCCCATCTCACGTGATGATCGGACATGGGTTAGTTGATTTGGATCATGTATCACTTATATAACTTGAGGGATGTTATTTTAAGTGGGAGTTCATTAGTAATTTGATTAATTGAACTTAATTTATCATGAACATAGTCAAAATGTCTTTGCAAATTATGTTGTAGATCAATAGCTCGTGTTATAGCTCCCCTGTTTTTTGATACATTCCTAGAGAAAGCTAAGTTGAAAGATGTTGGTAGCAATTACACGGACTGGGTCCGTAACTTGAGGATTATGAGAAAGCTAAGTGGAAATATGCCCTAGAGGCAATAATAAAGCTGTTATTATTTTATATTTCCTTGTTCATGATAAAGGTTTATTATTCATGCTAAAATTGTATTGACCAGAAACTTAAATACATGTGTGAATACATAAACAAATACCGTGTCCCTAGTGAGCCTCTACTAGACTAGCTCGTTAATCAAAGATGGTTAAGGTTTCCTAACCATAGACATGAGTTGTCATTTGCTAATGGGATCACATCATTAGGAGAATGATGTGATGGACAAGACCCCCCCCCCCCCCCCCCCCCCCCCCCCCCCCCCCCCCCCCCCCCCCCCCCCCCCCCCCCCCCCCCCCCCCCCCCCCCCCCCCCCCCCCCCCCCCCCCCCCCCCCCCCCCCCCCCCCCCCCCCCCCCCCCCCCCCCCCCCCCCCCCCCCCCCCCCCCCCCCCCCCCCCCCCCCCCCCCCCCCCCCCCCCCCCCCCCCCCCCCCCCCCCCCCCCCCCCCCCCCCCCCCCCCCCCCCCCCCCCCCCCCCCCCCCCCCCCCCCCCCCCCCCCCCCCCCCCCCCCCCCCCCCCCCCCCCCCCCCCCCCCCCCCCCCCCCCCCCCCCCCCCCCCCCCCCCCCCCCCCCCCCCCCCCCCCCCCCCCCCCCCCCCCCCCCCCCCCCCCCCCCCCCCCCCCCCCCCCCCCCCCCCCCCCCCCCCCCCCCCCCCCCCCCCCCCCCCCCCCCCCCCCCCCCCCCCCCCCCCCCCCCCCCCCCCCCCCCCCCCCCCCCCCCCCCCCCCCCCCCCCCCCCCCCCCCCCCCCCCCCCCCCCCCCCCCCCCCCCCCCCCCCCCCCCCCCCCCCCCCCCCCCCCCCCCCCCCCCCCCCCCCCCCCCCCCCCCCCCCCCCCCCCCCCCCCCCCCCCCCCCCCCCCCCCCCCCCCCCCCCCCCCCCCCCCCCCCCCCCCCCCCCCCCCCCCCCCCCCCCCCCCCCCCCCCCCCCCCCCCCCCCCCCCCCCCCCCCCCCCCCCCCCCCCCCCCCCCCCCCCCCCCCCCCCCCCCCCCCCCCCCCCCCCCCCCCCCCCCCCCCCCCCCCCCCCCCCCCCCCCCCCCCCCCCCCCCCCCCCCCCCCCCCCCCCCCCCCCCCCCCCCCCCCCCCCCCCCCCCCCCCCCCCCCCCCCCCCCCCCCCCCCCCCCCCCCCCCCCCCCCCCCTATGAAAGTGACAACATAGGAGACTCTCTATCATGAAGATCATGGTGCTACTCTGAAGCACAAGTGTGGTAAAAGGATAGTAACATTGCCCCTCCTCTCTTTTCTCTCATTTTTTTTGTTGGGCCTTCTCTCATTTTTTTTGGCCTCTTTTTTTCGTCCGGAGTCTCATCCCGACTTGTGGGGGAATCATAGTCTCCATCATCCTTTCCTCACATGGGACAATGCTCTAATAATGAAGATCATCACACTTCTATTTACTTACAACTCAAGAATTACAACTCGATACTTAGAACAAAATATGACTCTATATGAATGCCTCCGGTGGTGTACCAGGATGTGCAATAAATCAAGAGTGACACGTATGAAAGAATTATGAATGGTGGCTTTGCCACAAATACGATGTCAACTACATGATCATGCAAAGCAATATGACAATGATGAAGCATGTCATAATAAACGGAGCGGTGGAAAGTTGCATGGCAATATATCTCGGAATGGCTGTGGAAATGCCATAATAGGTAGGTATGGTGGCTGTTTTGAGGAAGGTATATGGTGGGTGTATGGTACCGGCGAAAGTTGAGCGGCACTAGAGAGGCTAGCAATGGTGGAAGGGTGAGAGTGCGTATAATCCATGGACTCAATATTAGTCATAAAGAACTCACATACTTATTGCAAAATCTATTAGTTATCGAAATGAAGTACTATGTGCATGCTCCTAGGGGGATAGATTGGTAGGAAAAGACCATCGCTCGTCCCCGACCGCCACTCATAAGGAAGACAATCAATAAATAAATCATGCTCCGACTTCATCACATAACGGTTCACCATACGTGCATGCTACGAGAATCACAAACTTTAACACAAGTTTTTCTACAATCCACAATTACTTACTAGCATGACTCTAATATCACCATCTCTATATCTCAAAACAATCATAAAGAATCAAACTTCTCATAGTATTCAATGCACTTTATATGAAAGTTTTTATTATATCCCTCTTGGATGCCTATCGTATTAGGACTAAATTTATAACCAAAGAAAATTACCATGCTGTTTAGAGACTCTCAAAATAATATAAGTGAAGCAAGAGAGTTCAATAATTTCTATAAAATAAAGCCACCGGCGTGCTCTAAAAAGATATAAGTGAAGCACTAAAGCAAAATTGCCTAGCTCAAAAGATATAAGTGAAGCACATAGAGTATTCTAACAAATCACAATTCATGCGTGTCTCTCTCAAAAGGTGTGTAAATAAAGGATGATTGTGTCAAAATAAAAAGCAAAGACTCATATCATACAAGACGCTCCAAGCAAAACACATATCATGTGATGAATAAAAATATAGCCTCAAGTAAAGTTACCGATAGACGAAGACGAAAGAGGGGATGCCTTCCGGGGCATCCCCAAGCTTAGGCTCTTGGTTGTCCTTGAATATTACCTTGGGGTGCCTTGGGTATCCCCAAGCTTAGGCTCTTGCCACTCCTTATTCCATAGTCCATCAAATCCTTACCCAAAACTTGAAAACTTCACAACACAAAACACAACAGAAAACCTCATAAGCTCCGTTAGTATAAGAAAATAAATCACCACTTTTGGTACTGTTGTGAACTCATTCTTTATTTATATTGGTGTAATATCTATTGTATTCCAACTTTTCCATGGTTCATACCCCCCGATACTACCCATAGATTCATCAAAATAAGCAAACAACACATAGAAAACAGAATAGTCTGCGAAGATCTGAATTGTTCTAATACTTCTGTAACTCCAAAAATTCTGAAAAATTAGGAAAACGGAGGAAATTTGTATATAAATTCTATGTAAAAAATTCAGGGTTTTTACACTCTCAAGTGAATTTAAACAATTCTGTGACTGGACGTAAAAGTTTCTGTTTTTCAGCAAGATCAAATCAACTATCACCGTAAGCCATTCCAAAGGTCTTACTTGGCACAAACACTAATTAAAATACAAAACCACATCTAACCAGAGGATAGATGAATTATTTATTAAAAAATAGAAGCAAAAAGCAAAGAACAAAAATAAAATTGGGTATAAAAACACGAATAGATCTAGGTATTGTCATCTTTGGTATGCAATCCATAAGTAGCTCTCATAATAGATTCATATGGCAATTTAATTTTCTTTCTAGGAAAGTGTTCCATGCCCTTCCTTAACGGAAATTGAAATCTAATGTTTCCTTCTTTCATATCAATAATTGCACCAATCGTTCTAAGGAAAGGTCTACCAAGAATAATAGGACATGTAGGATTGCAATCTATATCAAGAACAATGAAATCTACGGGCACAGAATTCCTATTTGCAACAATAAGAATATCATTAATCCTTCCCATAGGTTTCTTAATAGTGGAATCCACAAGATGTAAATTTAAAGAACAATCATCAAATTCACGAAAACCTACCACATCACATAAATTTTTTGGAATGGTGAAAACACTAGCACCCAAATCACATAAAGCATGGCACTCATAATCTTTAATCTTAATATTAATAGTAGGTTCCCACTCATCATAAAGTTTTCTAGGGATAGAAACTTCCAATTCAAGCTTTTCTTAAAAAGGACACCACAAGATTGAACCCAAAGCTAAGCACTTCTCCCATTGCAAGAAAAACCAATCTAGTTGGCCAGACCAAACCGATAGTTCGAAGAGAATTACATAGATATCAAATCATGCATAAAAGAATTCAGAGAAGATTCAAATAATATTCATAGATAAGCTGATCATAAATCCACAATTCATCGGATCTCGACAAACACACCACAAAAGAAGATTACATCGGATAGATCTCCAAGAAAATCAAGGAGAACGTGGTATTGAGAATCAAAGAGAGAGAAGAAGCCATCTAGCTGCTAGCTATGGACCCGTAGGTCTGTGGTAAACTACTCACGCTTCATCGAAAGGGCAATAGAGTTGATGTAGAAGCCCTCCGTGATCGAATGCCCCTCCGGCAGGATGCCGGAAAACGCCCCAAGATGGGATCTCACGAGAACAGAAGGTTGTGGCGGTGGAAAAGTGTTTTCGTGGATGCTTCTGGTGGTTTGGGAATATATGTGAATATATAGGCGAAAGAATTAGGTCAGGGGAGTCACGAGGGGCCCACAAGGTAGGGGGCGCGCCCTACCCCCCTGGGCGCGCCCTCCACCCTTGTGGCTGCCTCGTGGCTCTTCTGACTTGAACTCCAAGTCTCCTGGGTGTCTTCTCGTCCAAGAAAAATCATCGCAAAAGTTTTATTCCGTTTGGTATTCCTTTTCTGCGAAGCTCAAAAATAAGGAAAAACAGAAACTGGCACTAGGCTCTAGGTTAATATGTTAGTCCCAAAAATAATATAAAATAGCATATTAATGCATATAAAACATCCAAAACAGATAATATAATAGCATGGAACAATAAAAAATTATAGATACATTGGAGACGTATCATTATCTCATCTCTTGTCCCAGTTCATCTGCCTTCTTTAATCACCTGACCGAAATCGCCGTGAACTCATTTTTATTTGAGCTGATTTGAGGGTTTTGTTTCATTCATAGAGTGTATAGTGCGCGGACACATCAGGACTTTGCAGCCTCCGCCAGACATCCATGGAGTTCCATCTCACCGTACCGGATGACTTGAGGATGCGCGTGGTATGTTCAATCTCACCCTAAATCAGTTGGCATGGCCTACTTTCCTGAACATATACTAAATATTGCGACATTTGGATAAAAGGTGCCACATGCAGCATATACGTCAAAGGGGATTTTTTTTCCTCTTCTTTCTATATTAGGCAAATTAATGATGTATTGTTCTTTCGATGACATCATGTTTACCCTATCTGTTTAATTATAGATTTTTGTCCTTTGATTTCAACTGCTGTATAGTTCTTTCAATTTGGGCCCATATTTGCATGTTACCATATTTTCTTTAACAATCCTACCATTTTCTGCAGCGCGTCCCTTGCTATGCAACAGAATCTGTAGTACACAATATTTCCCTTTACATAAATCAAGACTGCAGGGATGTCATACTGAACACAAACCATGGATTTACAATCGTTGCTACTGTAAGACTTGATGAATGTGGTGACTCCTATTTTGGCACTGGCCTTTGGAAAGAAATTTCTAAGTTTTATGTGCTGAAAGCTGGCACTAAAATTGCACTACACATAAAAGAGCCTGGTCATGAGATATATGCTAACTTCCCCGACGATATCATCCGTCCAGACTTTGTTCGAAGTAAGTGTTCTTTTCAAGTATATGCATGTTGACTTACCAGCAATATCAAATGAATTGTGTAGTATTTAAGTAACCAATTGTTATTCCATTTTCTTACTCTATTCCTACCAACTAACTTCTAGTTACCAATACACTTTTCTATTGCCCTGTTTTAACTAAATATTCCATGTACTCCCACTTCTATCAGAAAGCAACGCTGACTAGGAGACTCCAGAGGTGGAGAACGGGGCTGCCAACAAGCGGAGGCGGGTCGAGCAAGAACCGCAAGCGACTCTAGCAGGCCTAGACTTCATCAGCAGCCTCCCCGATGACATGTTGACAGTCATCATCTCCCTCCTCCCAATCAAATATGGGGCGCGGACAACCATCCTTTCCCGACGGTGGCGCCCCCTATGGAACTCCACCCCTCTCGACCTCATCGACACCCACGAGCTCTGTCATGGCTATCGCAAAAGCTTAGATGCGTTCTCCAAGATCCTTGGAAGTCACCCTGGCCCAACCAGAGGCCTTAGCATGGGCAAGTTCCATTCCAACGGCAAGGACCGAGCCAAGCTTGACGACTGGTTCCGATCCCCCGCCCTAGATCAGCTCGAGGAGCTCAATTTTGATGATGGGCATATGCACTCGCTGCCAACGTCTGCGCTCCACCTCGCGCCCACGCTGCGCGTCGCCAAGGTCAGGAACTGCCATTCCCCCCGCCCCCCCCTTAATGACGCGCCCGCTCTTATTCTACCATGACTGAAGCACCTCGAGCTCGTCGCCGTCTGCCTCCCAAATGGTGACATGGAGCGTCTGCTCCGTGGTTGTACTGCACTCGAGTACCTTCATCTTCAGGTGATCAATGGGTTGAGTAGCTTCCACATCACCTCCATGACTCTCCAGACTATTTATGTGTGTTGCTGGTGCGGCAAGAAGACATCACAAGATGTGTACCACAGTATGGTCATTGAGGACACACCTTCACTTGAGAGATTACTTGTAGTTGATCAAGAAGGTCCAACAAGAATCAATGTCATTTCTGCGCCAAAATTGACAGTGGTGGGCTACTCGTCTGACAAATACTCCGAACTTGTTATTGGATCCACACCCATTCAGGTACAACAGCCGCCTTCTACCTCACCTTCTAGAAATTAACATTATTTCTAATTTTGAAGATGTATGTTCGTCTGTCATCCAGAAAATGATTCCGACAAGCTTGACCCCGAAACTGCGCACAGTGAAGGTCTTGGCACTAGAATCTATCGGCCCCAACCTGGAGCAAGTTGTCAGTTTCCTGAGATGCTTTCCGTGTCTGGAGAAGCTATATATCGAGGTGATGTTCCTTTCCTGTTAAATGTTAACCATAAGGGAGTTCAATTTGTGATACCTTTTTCCAAGTTTACAATGACAATGTACTACGATTTCTAAAGGATCTTTTGGAGGATTTCAATACATACATGTCCCCCCCCATATTGGTTGCTTGATCCATATGGTTACAATCCATAAGCATTTCTCCTTTAGATTCATCTGTACTAGTTTTCTTAGGGAACTTTTCATCCACTCCAACCTCTTGTGAAGAAGGCTACATTTTTATAGATTGTAATCAAGTGCCCATGTTAATCATGTCAGATCAAAGATGCCATGTTAGTGCATTTTACAAATCCTACAAACCAAATAGGCCTGTAGTAGTGTTCAAAACTGCATGTAGGCACTAACACGTTTTCTTCTTTTGCAGATAAGATTAGGCCCGGTGGTGGATAATGTGATACAATATAACAATCACATCGAATGCCTAGATCTGCAATCTCTCAGAAATTACTTTGAACTCCTACCGAGGGACCTTACCAGAGATTATATTCACCAGGTTCTTTGTTGTCAGAGCAAGGGTGCTGAAGGTAATGAGGTTTACCCTACATTTATTTCACAAAAATGAATGGTTTGTTGATTAGCGCCATCGGCTGTGGCAGAATGGAATAGGCTCCGAAAATGCCAAATTTCATTTTGGAACTTCAGATGACAGAGTAATCGGAAGTCATCGTGTCAACCCCATACATGACTTCTCAGTGGCTCACCCCTTTGCAAAAATTATGAGGTTTCGAAACCAGACTTACAAGTGGTAATATTAGTTTGAACCTCTCTGATATCCATGTTCAGCGGATCAGCGTGAGCGTTTGCAGCTGATGAGCTGAATTTCATTTCTAATATCAGTTTGAACCTTGTAATCTTCAAATTTGAGCCATATAACTCTGGAATTTGAACCTTGTAATATTTCGAGCTTTTGTGGTACAATCGTTGAAATGGCATCGTATGACACTCGTATATTGGTAGCATTATTTTGACCTTAATATGCAATGGACTTAGATTTTATTAACCATTCTCAAATCTGTTTACCTTGTCGATCTCATAGCACACGATCTGTATAGCTAACTCGACTGCAATCTTCGACATTATTGCACACAGTTGGTTTCTTCAACCGTGTGCCCTGTAGAGCGCAGAATTAATTATCGCACTCGAGTGTCCATCATCACCCTTCTGTGTAACTTTGACCTCATCACCCATGGGTAAACTTATGACCGAAGTCATTCCACACACTTCATTTTTACAAAGCTTTTTGCCAATAAACACCCATGATTTGTCCCTCTTCTAGCCGATGCATGGCCGAACTAGCCGGGCGGGAAGCTTGCGCGGTAAACTGCGCGGTAGCGCAGGAACAGGCTCACCAACGGTACATTTGGCGCCTCTTGGAGCCCACGTGTGGTCAAATGTAACGCGTGCAGTGCGGTGTTGTCAAGCGTGCACTGGAATCCTTCGCTATGAACGCGGTGACAAGACGTGACGATTACAAGCCGGCCGGCCCCAATTTATTACAGCGGCCATTTAACCCTTGTGTCTCTTCAACCTTTCGATCGCGCCCCACCATTGCAAGTAGCACACCCACCACGACAAATTCTTAGAGGGTATCCTGCGCGGCTCCAATGGCGCTCCGAGCAGCTGCCGACGACGAGTAGCAGTTCACCATGCATGCCGTGGTGGACACCCACAGAAGGTTCACGGAGCTCTCGGTGGTGTACACCAACAACCCGGTCTGGGTGGAGCACTCCATCCACATCATGGAGTTGTTGCTTGCTGAGGAGAAGTACAAGGTGGTCGGTTCGACCTCGAGTACACCCGCGCTCGTGTCGGGTCTCGTCCCAAGGTCACCGTCGCCCAGATGTGCATGCACGATCATGTCCTCATCTACCACTACTGCCTGGCCACAAGGCCTTGCGAGCGTTTTGCCAGGTTTGTCAACAGCCCCCACTACATGTTCGCTACGGTGGATATCACCAACGAAGTAAAGGTGCTCAAGAATTCGGGCATCGCCTGCCAAAATCTTGTCGACATCTAGGGCCAATACAAGATCTAGGGCAGCAACGAGCATGAGAAGGACTCACTGGTTCACCTCGCCGAGGCTATCATCAATCCCTACTACAGAGACATAAAGGATTCCTGTAATAAGGACAAGCATGCCTGGCACTCGGCCTGGATGGAGAAACTCGACAAAGCTCACATCGTGTACGTGGGCAAGGAGGCGTACATGAGCTAGGAGATGTATAGGAGGATCGTTGATATGAGGAAGTGCCTCCTTCCCCAAAACGGCCAGGGATCCAGCCGGAAGCAGAGCAATGACAAGCGTCGTCGCAATAAGAAGTAGATGATTAGATGCTCGTTTCTCCTAGTTTAGTATGCATGTAATTTCTTACTTTGGTGTGTGGAAATGTTATGTGCGTAGTCACTTGTGTAATTGTATGCTTAATTTGGTTTTGCAATGCTATCTTTTTAAGTATATATGTTGATGCTCTGTAGACAGAGCGTAGATGTTGTGCGGACAGAGCAAATCACATTGCACACAGACTAAACAATGGAACCCGTCGGTGATGATTTCATCAATCACTGACAATTGTATACCAACAATCGTTTGCTCACAAGACACACGGCTTGTTAACAGGAATCGTCTGTGTTGTTATCGGTCTTTCGACATATTTCCGATTACAGACCTGTTTGCTGCGTATCACACATATCTTGTTAAGTTGAACCGTTTCTGTTCTCTTCCCTAATCGAAAACAATTCATTCGAGTGAACCGTATGCCGTATATCACACACCCCTTGATCTGGCTGACCGTTTCTGTTGCTTTCCCTAATAGCAAAAAGTTCATCGGAGCAAACCGTATGCCGTATATCGCACACACATTGATATGGCTGCCCGTTTCTGTTGTTTTGTCTAATCGCAAACAGTTCGTATGGATCAACCGTATGCCCAGCATCGCACACGCAATTAAAATCTGAACCGTGTTTGATGTATTCGCCATCGCAAATGTTTTTCATCTTTTTTGACGGGGTTTTTACATCACCGTTTGCGATTAATGCATCGCACATAGTTTCGTCAAAGGGTCTCTGATCGTAGTGTCGCGTTAGCAGCATCCTGCAGTAGTGAAATGTAGTACAAAACATTCCATTGGAAAAATTCCTATGGGATTCAATCCTATGAATCAAAGGACAAACATAGGAAAAATTTCAAAGGATTTCAATCCTCCAAAAATCCTATAGAATTCCCTTGAATCAAAGGAGCCCTCAGGTTTTTATAGGAGTAGTATAGAGAAATAGAGAAACTCTTATAAAAAACCGAGTTGGTGATGATGGTGTGGCTGCCATCCTGCAATATAGACCGTCCGATCTATATCTGACGGATAGAAAGCAAACTATGGCAGTTTTACAAAAAGATACCCGGACCCCTCTCCACTTTTGCAGATAAGGCCTTCCCTTGTTCATCTTCGTCTCCCACAAGATAAACAGCTCGTATAAATGCATCTTGATGTTCCGTGCAACGCATGGGCCTCTTGCTGGTAATAATAAATATTGTACTCGAGTAATGGGTATATCGTTGCCGCACCTATGCACGCGAACATTTATCGTAACATAGTACCTCGTGCTGGATAGTCGTACTATTACAAGTTTCAAACTGATATTACAAATGCTAGGAGTAATGCTGCACCTACGAAGAGGGAATTATTAGGAAGTTTACGTAAGAACTTTCGTTACTTTAGGTGGATGCAGCATTATCGTACAAACTAAAATCCACCGCCCTGACAAGTCACTAATGGGCAAATAAATTTTTTAGTCTCTGGCGATGTGATGTTTCAAAAACAAATTCAGCTTCTGCAGAGACTTTGTCATTTAGGCTTAGACGCTTGCGGTGATCAGCACGACATTCATTGTTGCACCAGAGAACGCCAAGCCTCATTACCTTGAGTACACTTGCCTCCAGAACAAAGAACCTGGCCAATTTAATCTCAGATGTGCTGCCTCAGTAGTCGATCAAATCAATTTCTGTAAGATGGAGATCAAGGCTTTCTGTAAGATGGAGATCAAGGCATTCAATGAGATAGTTATAGTGCATCACATTTTTCACTTTCGGGTCTTTTTTTATTTGCAAAAAAAGAGAACATATTAAAGCAGCTGGCTGTATAAGATTGCCGTGTCATCAAGAGGTACCAATATCATTCGCTCATACGATAGGGTTGGCTCTAAGGCTAGTGATATTTTTTCACTCTCTCTCTCTCTTTCTCTTTCCTCTCATTTACCTAGGAGCACGTGAAGAGCTTGGGCATTTGTTACCTTCCACTATGTGGCCGATGCCATATTTCTCAAAAGTATGCCACATAATATGCATCGATGTCAAATCAAAAGATTTTGGCACTGCTCTAGCGATGTGAGAGAGTTGGCACCACTGTGCACACATACCCACATGTATAAACAAATCAATCAAACCAACTACACCAGCCTCTCCCTCTCCCAAACACGTGTTTTTTTATTGCCTCGGTCCTCTCCCTCTCCCACGCAAGTGTTTTTTCATTGCGTGAGCTAATTTGGCACCGGAGCAAAGTAGGTGATCCAGATTGGAGCACCAGGTGAGCAATGGAGGGGCATCGATGTCAAATGCATCAGAAGTGAATTTGGCACGTGTTTTGGCCTACATAGTGGAGGGCCGTTATAGCCCACTTTTGTACCACCTCGTATTTAGTGTAAAATTTTGACCATAGATTTACCTAAGAAAATGTCAATGCATGTCAGCAAAAATTATACCATTTGAAATTATGTTCAAATACGAATCCAACGATATAATTTTTAGTGACATGCATTAAATCTATGGTCAAATTTTGATACTACAAAATACGAAGAGTAAACCAGGACGGAGGTAGTACTTGCTCTTAGGCTAACCATAGAGTTACTAGTCTAAGTTACTTGCCACTATGACTAGCCTAGGCTACTAGTAGTACAAAAAAACGATGCAGGTGATCACGTGAGAAAAAATACTAAAAACATTTCTTTCGGTGCAGTGCGTAGATGCAGTTTTGAACACTACAATTGTCATTGTAATTTGGGAAAATTATGAAAGAATTGAGCTACGTTGTGACTACTGTTTACTAATAGGAAAGAAGTTTCACCTCGATGAGTAGCTTCTTCATGCACGAAAAGCATGTAAGGAATCCAACAACTTGATCCAGATTGGGGCCGATAGATTTTATTGCCAAGATCTTCACTGTGCGCACAGACTGGGTCAAGCTTGTGGGAATCATTTTCTGGATAACAGTCGTAAATACATCAAGAAGAAATTTAAAAATGTGAATTTCAAGAAGACGGAGAAGAAGATGAGTGTTGTACCTGAACGATTACGGATCCAATAAAGAGTTTGGAGAATTTGGCAGACGAGTACACCAACGCTGTCAATTTCGGCGCGTCAATGACCCTGATTTTTGTTGGACCTTCTAGATCAGATACAAGCAATCTCTCAAGGAAAGGCGCATTCTCAATGACCATAACGTGGAATAGCTGGAGTGATCTCTTCCCAATTGATGTCCTGTTGTGGGGCCAGTAAGACACATAAATCCATCGGAGATTCATCGAGGCGATGTGGAGGCTAATGAACCATGGATCTGCCGAAGAGGAAGGTACTCGAGTGCAGTATAGCTGCGGAGCAGGTGCTCCATAGCCTTCTTCGAGATGCCAACGTTAAAGAGGTCGAGCTGCTTGAGTTGAGGGAGAAGAAGGGCGGGCGTGGCATTAAACTGGGGAAAATAGCAGGAGCTGAAGCTGGCGCAGCGCAGCGTTGGCGTGAGGCAGAGCGCGGACGGCGGCACAGAGCGACATCGTCCAGCTTCAAACCTGAGCTCCTCGAGCTGATCTAGGGCGGGGGATAAGAACCACTCGTCGAACTTGGCTTGGACCTTGCAGTTGGTACTGAACATATGGATGTCAAGGCGTCTGGCTGGCCCAGGGTGCGATGAAAGGATCTTGGAGACTGCAGCCATGCGTTTGCAATCCCCGTCGCAGAGGCAGCTGTTAACGGTGAGGTTGAGGGGGACGCGGCGCCAGAGGGGGTGCCACCGTCGGGAGAGCAGGGTGGTCCGCACGGTAGATTTGGTGGGGAGGAGGCCGATGTTGATGAGCAGCATGTCGTCGGGGAGGCTGCTGATGAAGTCCAGGCTCGCCAGATGTGGTTTTGGCTCGAGCCGCCTCCGCTTGTTGGCTGCCTCGCCATCCATCTCAGCCGGCGGCGACGCCGGTGTACATGTGTGCTTGGTGTGTATTGTGTGCTGGGTGCGCGCGAGTGCGTCCTTATGTGGACTGTTTGACCGGTCAACTAAACAATATACGGAGCTATACGCTGACACAGTGACCGTATAATCCCTCGGTATAGAGAGATCGAGTGAGAGGGGAGGCCCGTGAGAGATAGTAGAGAGAGAGAGAAAGAGCTACTCCTTTCGTTCGATAATGTAGTGCCTATATTTTTGTTAAAGTCAAACTTTTGAATCTTTGACCAAGTTTATAAAGAAATTACTTATATCTACAATAGCAAAGATAAATGATAGTATGAAGTAAGTACATGTTGTGATGAATCTAATGATCGTTCCAGATGTAAATATTTTTCTCCACATATACCTGGTCAAACTTTTCTGAGGTTTGACTTTTCAAAACATCCATATGTTTATGGACGTGAAAGAGTACCTAACTAGAGAGAGAGTGTGTGTGTGAAATAGAAAGAGTGAGTGAAAAAAGAGTGTGTGTGTGTGTGAAAGAGACATGGACAACACATGATAAAGTAGAGAAAAAGTGTGTGTGTCTTATGCAAACATATCACACATGCATCTTCGACAGCGAAAGCGAGGTGAGGAGATAGTTTGTGGTTGTTTGCAACCGAGAGAGAAAGACCCCTAGCACCTGGCCAAGAGAGGTCTGACAAACAAGGGAGAGAGGTCGAGAGAGATGTATGGAGAAAATGCAGACATGGGGAGGAGAGAGTGTATGTTTGTGACAGAGAGATCCCCTAGAGATCGTGATGGGACTACATGGGTGGGAGATCGAGTGACAAGGTGTGTGTGCGATAGAAGATACCCCGAGAGATATCGAGATAGACGTATGGATGGAAGGAGACAATATGTGTGTTCCTGATGGCTAGTGAGAGATAGTCATACTTAGGGAGGGGGGAGTGCGTGTGCCTATGATGGAGTGAGGGATTATGGTACTTAGGGGGGGTGCATGTCATATAGAGAGAGAACAAGGGCGGAGAGTGTTAGATGGGTCTATGTAGCGTGTGAACCAGGGAGATATAAAGTTTGAGAGAGATAGAGGAGCCCCGATACGGCTGAGTGGTGCATCAGATAGCTGAGAGGGGGAAAGAGATACTCCATCCGTTCGATAATGCAGTGCATATAATTTTTTTAGAAATCAAACTTTGGAAACTTTGACCAGGTTTACGCACATATTATTTATATCTACAATACCAAAGATACATCATACAAAACTACATCTCATGATGAATCTAATGATATATGTTTGCCATTCTAGATGTAAATGTTTTTCTCCACGTACATGGTCAAACTTTGTGATGTTTGACTTTTTAATAAATCTATATGCTATGGACCGAAGAGAGTGCCTAAGTCGAGGGGGGGGGGGGGGGGGGGGGGGGGGGGGGGGGGGGGGGGGGGGGGGGGGGGGGGGGGGGGGGGGGGGGGGGGGGGGGGGGGGGGGGGGGGGGGGGGGGGGGGGGGGGGGGGGGGGGGGGGGGGGGGGGGGGGGGGGGGGGGGGGGGGGGGGGGGGGGGGGGGGGGGGGGGGGGGGGGGGGGGGGGGGGGGGGGGGGGGGGGGGGGGGGGGGGGGGGGGGGGGGGGGGGGGGGGGGGGGGGGGGGGGGGGGGGGGGGGGGGGGGGGGGGGGGGGGGGGGGGGGGGGGGGGGGGGGGGGGGGGGGGGGGGGGGGGGGGGGGGGGGGGGGGGGGGGGGGGGGGGGGGGGGGGGGGGGGGGGGGGGGGGGGGGGGGGGGGGGGGGGGGGGGGGGGGGGGGGGGGGGGGGGGGGGGGGGGGGGGGGGGGGGGGGGGGGGGGGGGGGGGGGGGGGGGGGGGGGGGGGGGGGGGGGGGGGGGGGGGGGGGGGGGGGGGGGGGGGGGGGGGGGGGGGGGGGGGGGGGGGGGGGGGGGGGGGGGGGGGGGGGGGGGGGGGGGGGGGGGGGGGGGGGGGGGGGGGGGGGGGGGGGGGGGGGGGGGGGGGGGGGGGGGGGGGGGGGGGGGGGGGGGGGGGGGGGGGGGGGGGGGGGGGGGGGGGGGGGGGGGGGGGGGGGGGGGGGGGGGGGGGGGGGGGGGGGGGGGGGGGGGGGGGGGGGGGGGGGGGGGGGGGGGGGGGGGGGGGGGGGGGGGGGGGGGGGGGGGGGGGGGGGGGGGGGGGGGGGGGGGGGGGGGGGGGGGGGGGGGGGGGGGGGGGGGGGGGGGGGGGGGGGGGGGGGGGGGGGGGGGGGGGGGGGGGGGGGGGGGGGGGGGGGGGGGGGGGGGGGGGGGGGGGGGGGGGGGGGGGGGGGGGGGGGGGGGGGGGGGGGGGGGGGGGGGGGGGGGGGGGGGGGGGGGGGGGGGGGGGGGGGGGGGGGGGGGGGGGGGGGGGGGGGGGGGGGGGGGGGGGGGGGGGGGGGGGGGGGGGGGGGGGGGGGGGGGGGGGGGGGGGGGGGGGGGGGGGGGGGGGGGGGGGGGGGGGGGGGGGGGGGGGGGGGGGGGGGGGGGGGGGGGGGGGGGGGGGGGGGGGGGGGGGGGGGGGGGGGGGGGGGGGGGGGGGGGGGGGGGGGGGGGCATCATCTCACCATCTAAAAAAGAAGTGGCAAGCTAATATTTCAAAATTTGATTCGAATCGACTTGGTAAGGTAGACGTGGATGCTCGTTCTCCCAAAATTTGAGCGAACCGCTAAACACCCTCTGCTCGGTGGAATTCGCCCGAGCAAATAAATGGGACACGCGAAATTAACGGCCTATGTGGGACACGCATCAATTGGCCCATTGTACATCGAGGGTAGGTTCGTAACTTCATCCAAGAACGCCTTCTCCTCGGCCGAAATGATAGGTGCCGAATAATTCATAAACCATGGGCGGCAAAACACCCTCTCCTCGCCTGAAATCGCTCACGCCGACTATTTCAAAACACGCCCTCCTCGCCCGAAATCGCTCGCGCCCACTATTTCAAAACACGCCCTCCTCGCCCGAAATCGCTCGCGCCCACTATTTCAAAACACGCCCTCCTCGCCCGAAATCGCTCGCGCCCACTATTTGGGAGAAGCAAAGTTACTCTACTATCCCCGACCCTCAGTACACAGACCCAAGCCCAGAAGCCTAAAGGCAGGGGTAGAACTGTAACTCTCCCCCGCATTTCATACAAATGCGTCGGTAAGACATGGTTCCCCCTCCGAATTCCCCATTCATACATCGTGGGCGCCAAATCACCTTCTCCCCGGAAGCTCCCTTCTCCCCAGCCGCGAAACCTCAGCCCCTCCTCCATGCCGCCCCCACCGCACCAAATTCACCGCCGCCCTCCTCCCCAATGCCGGAGACGTTGTCCGTTTGCCGTCGTGCACTGGGCCGTGTGCCTCTTACTCCATGCTGCCGGAGCTGCCTCGACAACGGCCGCGTGAACTGTACCGGAGCCGATTCACCCCCGCTGTTGTGCACGACGCCGAAGCGGCTCCAACTTCGAATGCGTCCAGGGCCCTGGCGCTGCTTCCCCGTAGCCGCCGGCCATCGCGACATCTCTGCTTTCCTGCCGTCGGTAGCCACCGCAATCGCGCCGGCCTCACCGACTCGGCATCTGGAGCTACCTACTTCACTGGGCCGCAAGATAGGTCGTACACTCATCTTAAATCACTTTATTTAGGCGTCAGTTGTCTGAATTTTTATTCTGAGCCAATCGATTCCCAATGGGAAGCAGCACCCCTCGAGGCAGCGGAGCTCCTAGGCTGCCAGTTGGCTGGTGTCTAACGTAAGGGTGCGGGGGCACAATTTTGCCGCGGAAGCAGCGCTTAGGTGGCTATCTTAGATTTGCGTGAGTTGAAGGTACTGCCGCCGCCGGATTTGGATGACGGCGAGTCTTTTTGGATTAGCCGGGGGCGGCGCAACCACGGCAGTGCGGTGGGGCGGGGAGCGGGGTTTTGGTCAGAGCTCTCGCGGCCAGGGACGGCGGAGGCAGGCTGCTCTGTCGGTGGTCGCTGGCTCTTCTGGGAAGATTCTGAACAGTGTCACCCGGGAGGCACAAGACGGCCATCAAGCCATCCGGCGTAGATCGAACAGTACCAAAATAAAATAAAATCGTGTGACCCCAATTTAGTTTTCAGTCAACAGACGTGTGTCGTACCTTACTGTTGATCTCTTAGGGTATTTCTTCAGATCAGAGATATGTGTCATTCTTAACATTTTGTGTTTTCTGCATCTTCAGCCACACCGTCTTCCTTCTCACCGCAGCTGCTCCAACAAGGGAAGCATACACCAGAAGGGAGCTATAGTCCCCACTCAACAGTTCCCTGCATCGAATGTGCGTGCCCGACATGGACAGCCACAACAACTGCAGGGCCATCGACAAGCCAGCACATGATGCTCACTCCTATGGATGGCGGCCAGATAGGTTGTACCCTCATCTTACTTGTGTGTAACATTTATGGCTTTGTTATTCATCTAAGCATGGAAAATAGATTGTCACATTTCACTGTATATTCATGCTGATCTCTTAAGAGTCTTGTTCAGGAGTTAACGCTGTTCCATAGTTCAGATAAGAGACTTGTTCTTTAGGTAACGTTGTTCCATAGTTATCATCCATCAGCCAATGTTATCCCACAGGCTGGTGATTATACCACTTCTAGTATTACCTATGTTATTCTTTAATACTTTTGTGTGCCATCTAGTTAATCTCGAGTACAAACGATACATATTCTGTAGCTTTCATCTGTGTTCTCCCTTTAATTTTTGAGACATGTTGCTGCTAGTTAAGCCCAGTCCTACTATTTATGTCGTCTCCTATAGGCACTCATTACATAAATCCAACTACTAGTTGTCTTCCATGCATGTCAGATATAATTGCACACACTGATATATCCACAAGAACCTCACGGAGCAATGTAAAGGCCAATAAACTTGATGTCAATGATCCCAATATGATGGAACATGTAAAGGCAGTTCTTCAGAAGACTTGCAGAAAGATGATGAATCATCTTCACCACACAAGGTCCTTGCTCTAACTTGGCCCGTGATATGGGTACAACATGCATATAATGTCCTGGAGTGCATCTACTCTGTTGCAATGCCATGTGCTTAGCCTGCTGATCATGCATGTAAATATGTCATGCCTTCCTGTTTTTCAATACCTATTCCATTCATGATAACATGTTTTCAAATTCAAGTACTGTCATTCCATTCTGTCGCAATGCCATCTGCTTAGTTTGGACATCATGCTTCTGAATATCTTACGCATTGTTATTGATCAGTATGTACTTCATCTGTCTACCATACCATATTTTTTTACATTGAAGTGTTGTTCTAGTGGTCTGTTGTAATGCCATCTTAGTTTCCTAATCATACACACATATGTTGCCTTAGTGTTTTTCTGTATGTATTCCGCTATCATACAGTTTTACATTCAACTAGTATTTTTTTACTCTGTTGTCCTGTTGTATCCCTAGCTCTTACATCATACTCCCTCCGTCCGGATTACATGTCGCAGAAATGGATAAAAATGGATGTATCTAGAACTGAAATACGCCTAGACACATCCATTTATTTCCGGATGGAGGGAGTACATGTCAATATGTCATGCCTTTCTATTCTTCAGTACCTATTCCATCTCTCTGCCGTAGCATGTTTTATAACTGAAGCACCATTCTTCTATATAAGGCATGCAAGGGAAAGACGGCTATGTTAGAATCTGAAGGGTTACAAACAAGGTATTTGCAAAAGATCAAAACGCCAGGAGATAGTAAACCAACCCCAGTGTTCATAGATACTTCTCCAGTACAGAGAAACCCAACTCCTACTGATAATAAGCAGATTCAAGTGGCCAAAGAACTAGTCCACTCCAGTCCAGCAAAAATATGTCAACTCCATTCTAAAAAGCGTGTGTGTATCCTCACATCATGAAATTTTATAGCATTCAGATCATATTTTCTACATGTTTCTTACCCATCTCTCTTTTAGAAAATAAGCTTAAAGGATAGAAGACTTTCTAAACTGGGATCGTGTTCGAGGAAAGTATCTTGCGGGAATTCTCTGTGCTCTTGTATATCACTAAATTTTTACATCAGCATGTATTTTGTTAATCGGCGTGAATCCAACCTTTATCTGATCTAAATTTACTTGTAGCAAAATGTATAATTAAAGGCGACAATGTTGATTTTTGTAAGGAAAACTGCCTGGTAGTTTTGCATACTGAGCTGCATGAGTGTACTATCTCATATCATGCACATTACTAAATTGTAGTGATGTTCTGGTTGCCCAATCATTCATTGTGTCAATGTTGCTTTCCTATTACCTTACCTGGCTGATGATAGCTGTGCCATATTGTGTTAATTTGGTGTAGCCTGGTGTGGTCTGGTTGCCCAAACGTTCATTGTGTCAATGTTGCTTTTCTATTATCTGACCTGGCCAATGATAGCAATGCTAGTGTGTTAATTTGGTGCAGGCTGCTGAAGATAAGAAGACAAACTCTGAAAACAGCAAGGCAACCCCATTGTTCCTTTCCAATAAATCTAGGCCAGGTAATATGGCAATAACTCTTGATTAATCTGTTTGGTTCCCCTTCTAATTTATGTTATGATGCAGTGGTCGAGACACTCTCCACTATCAATAATACAAGCCTGCTAAAATCGCCATCTGAATCTGTTGAGTTTCCTCTGTCTCAGATCCAACGAAAAAATGTATGTTTGTGAACGAATTACTGTCTGAAGCAATCATGAAAATCGTGGAGGAATCAGAGCTGCACATTCTTGCACAACAACAACTGATCAATGTTTTCAGAGATAGTGTAGCAAAGAAGGAAGAACTTGCTCACATGTTTATGGGCGTCATCCGCGCTGAGGTTGCAGATTCTGAGGTTGTAGATCGTTAAGTTCTGCTCATTTATTTGCACTTGCAACAATCTTTGATTGCCCAGTGGATGTAATTTCATGTAATATATGCTGGATGTGCAACGTTTTTCCTTGTATGCCGTACGTTTGCTTAGTGCGCCTCGCATTCCAGCTAACTAGTCGCTAGGAAGGCAAAAAAACAGTGAAATTATTAGTTAGCACGAACAGTCGTGGGCCCAATATGAAGAAAGCGGCCCACTGCCCTTAATGGGCTTCCCTAATGGGCTCGCATGGGCCAAAATTCTCATAGGCCTTTGATTGATCGGTTTTTGTCCTGTCCATAATTGCTCGTCGTAATAGGCTTAAATTATAGCTGGGCCGGAATCGATGTTATCTAATTGGGCCTACTGACATGTTCGAACTTTAGTGGACCCATTAAATTAATGGGCCGTAGCCAGGCCGAAAGCACTATTGGGCTGCTATAATCGAAACGAGCCAACAGTTAATGCTCGGCCCTGTTACCTCCCGGATCGTTAACAGGCCGACATCGAAGCGGGCAATAAGTGGGCCCATTCGACTTCACGGGTCGTTAACATGCCGATACTAAGGTCAGGCTATATATGGCCCAACTGTATTTTGGGCCTTTAGCAGGCCAAAAGAGACAGCGGGCTCGTACTGGACCATGAAGAGCATGGGCCGCTAAGAGGCCGAAAGTCAGGTTGGACTTTATATGGCCCAACTGTGTTGTGGGCCTTTAGCAGGCCGAAAGAGAAACCGGGCTGGTATTGGTCATGAAGAGCATGGGCCGTTAAGAGGCCAAAACTCAGATCCGACTGCAAATGGTCCAACTCATTTATGGGCCGTTAACGGGCTGAAAGACACACCGGGCTGGAAATTGGCTCAACACTTAAATGGGTCGCTAAAAGGCCGAAAGACGTACATCCTGAAAATTGGCCCATCCCTTGAATGGGCCGTTAACAGGCTGAAACCACATGGGGCCGATATTGAGCCCAAATATATAGCAGGTTGTTAACGGACTCGAACTGACGATGGGCTGCAATGGTGTCAAATAGTTAACGGGCCGTTGACGGGCCGACTTGGCACATCTCGTATGGGTCGTGGGCTTAAATGGACCAGACACAAGTAGGCCCTATATGGGCCGGCCTGCTAATTTTGACTGGGCCATCCTCTTTCACCTAAATGGGGCACTGTTGGACCTTACCACGTGCCAACGTATCATAGGCGCCTCCCGTACAATGAGTGGATGACATCTGTCCCAACGCTGAGCCGACACGTGGATCCTCCGGCGAATGAGAATTTTACACGTGAAAAATCCCCATTGGTCGGGGCTGTTAACGGGTTATCGGATCCAAACCGGAACCCGATAGCTTAACAGCGACCCGTTACGGTGGATGCCACGTGTCGGTTACCCTTGACGAAAACACTTTCATGACGCGCCATTTATCGTCATGGAAGTGGACACTTCCGTGATGATAATTTTGGTATTGTCATGGAACACTTCTACGACAACATAGGTATGACTATCTTGATTCTGTCATAAAATCGTCATGGATGTACATGCATGACAGAAAACGTGACCTATTGTGACAAACACGTATCATCACGGAAGTGGTTTTTTTGTAGTGGCTACCCCTGCTATCACTGGGTGAGGACACCGCAAAATTGAACCCATCAAAAGCACCTCTCCCATGGCAAGATAGATCAATCTAGTTGGCCAAACCAAATCAATAGATCGGAGAGAAATACAAAGCTATCTTAATCATACATAAAAGAGTTCAGAGATGACTCAAATAATATTCATAGATAATCTAATCATAAACCCACAATTCATCGGATCTCAACAAACACACCGCAGAAAGAAGATTACATCGGATAGAACTCCAAGAACATCGAGGAGACCATTGTATTGAAGATCAAAGAGAGAGAATAAGCCATCTAAATACTAGCTATGGATCCGTAGGTCTGTGGTAAACTACTCACACATCATCGAAAGGGCAACAAGGTTGGTGTAGAGGCCCTCTGTGATCGAATCTCCCTTCGGCCGATTGCCAGAAAAGGTCCCAAGATGGTATCTCACGAGAACAGAAGCTTGTGGCGGCGAAAAAGTATTTTTGTGGATGCTTCTGGTATAGGGGGAATATTTGAGAATATATAGTGGTGGAACTAGGGTTGGAAGGTCTCCGAGGGGCCCACAAGCCCTAGGGGCACCCTCCTGGGGCGCGCCCCCACGGCTTGTGGCCGCCTCGTAGGTCTTCTGGCCTCCTCTTCAAGTCTCGTGGGTTTCTTCTGATCCAAGAAAAATCATCGTAAAGTTTTATTCCGTTTGGACTCCGTTTGATATTGATTTTCTATAAAAGACAAAAATAAGAAAAAAAACAGCAACTCGCACTGGACACTAGATTAATAGGTTAGTCCCAAAAAATAATATAAAATAGTACCAAAATGCATATAAAACGTCCAAAATAGATAATATAATAGCATGAAACAATCAAAAATTATAGATATGTTGGAGACATATCAGGCGCTCCTCCTTGACGAAGCATCGGGGCGGTGGCGAGCGGCGCTCCTCCTTCACGACTCGCCGGGGCAGCGGCGAGAGCCACTCCTCCTTGATGCGCCGGGGTGGCGGCGAGAGTCACTCTTCCTTGACGCGCCGGGGCGGCGGCGAGAGCCGCTCTTCCTTCACGCGACGTCCAATTTTTTGGACGCCGCGGCTGCGTGGCGGCGGAGAGCATGGGGGGATGCCAGCTCCGGCTTCACGGGGAGGAGCGTCCCCGATGGTGGAGCCGGGCTGTTGATGTGGACGACGGAGCGACGGAGCATCAGCTCCATCTGCTCCTCGAACTCCGCGTCGATGGCGGCGTAGACCTGGCCCGGCATCGCTGGCGTGGACTGCGGCGGCTGCTGGTCCTCCTCATCGCTAAAGGAGATGACGATCTCTGCCCGCGTCGAGTCGCCGCCTGCAGATGAGGACGACGGCCCCGGAGTTCGTGGGCGGCGTCGCCTCGATCCGCCAGGTCCCGCTTGCCGGCGTCGACGCCCAGGACTTGCCCATCGCCGGAGATGTGGAGGGAGATGGGCGGGGAGGGGAGGAGGAGGAGAATGCGATGTTGACGGCGCCGGAGCGCGGCTTAAATAGCCATGGCCGGGCCATGCGAAGGGGCTGTCAACCGCTTCAATGCCAGTGGCCGGGGTTGGTTCCTCGGGAACCTGCATCCGCATTGAAGCGGCGGCTGCCGAGAGGTCGTGTCGGTCAGCGCCACCCTCCCTCCCTCGGGTCACATCGCGGCATCAATGCCGGCCTCCGCGTGCTCTGGGCCGGCATGAATGTTGCGTGGTAAGCAGCGCGTGCATCGGAAGAAAAGCGCGGGAGGGACGGGTGACGGGTTTTTGGCGGGCCAGGGCGGTCATAAGCGGGTTTGGGATCGGTCCGGACTCCTGTAAACCTCTCCATGTTTGTCTTCGGTTTACGGTAGAAATCACGTCCAGACCACGCCGTACCACGTTGGATGGCTTTCACTATAGGGTGGATGTTGGAAATGCCCTTAGTTGTTGCCTCGTTAACATACACTCATCAGCCGATTGACCGATTCCCCTGCCGTGTGCGACAGACTTCTCTCTCTTTCACAGGACACCTTCCGCTGGCCTCCGTGTGTCGATGAATGAGCACTACTATGCACACGACGTATCGAGGCACGGTCCACAGACGACAAGTCAGGTACATCATAGGATTAGCTGGGGTTTTTTAATCTGTGTGGCTCCTAATCCTGTCGGGCGCAAATCGTCCAGGAGGCAATCGTGCGCAGAGCACTTTCGTTGATGAATAGGCATGGCCATACGCACTTTGCCAAAAGAAGGAGCACAGTCCAAAATAAAAAAAAAGGAGGTACCGTTCGCACTCGGGTCGGATGCTCCACTCGTCCGGAGGACCGATGTGGGGTCATCCCATCGTCCAGATGAAAAGGCCTTAAAGCATCTACGGACTACGTTAATCCTGGATAACGTTTATTTGGGTGAAGAGGAGCTGGCCGCGGCTGAGGGCCACCATCGTCTCAGGGGCGGGCCCACCTCAATTCAAGGGTATTCACTTGAATACCCATTATTTTTGTCAAAAAACTAGGTATATATAGTATATATATATTGTGTTTTATAAGAAAAAATGATACTGATACTCGAGAACGTGCTAGTTAACGATTTCAGCCTCAAAACAGAGGCAACCCATAGTCTATTTCCTCCTCACCCCCACGACATGGCCTATATGGCCCAAATCGCTGCAGCACCACGATTAGATGACACGAACCGGCAGCGCCACCCTTACCCTGTTCTCCAGTTCTCTGCGCACCACACTCGACCCGTGCCGCCAACCGCCTGATCGGCACAGCACGACGGCCAGGTCCCAGAGCTTCAGTCGCCTGATCGGCGATCGATCGCAGGTGCGCGTGGTGATGGCTGCGGCGCAGACGCGCGCAGAGAATCCATCCCTGATCCCTCGCACCCTTTTTGTTCTGAACTTTCTGATCTCTGCAGGCTGCTAGGTGGTGGGTTGGCAGGTGTGAAGAAATGAGTAGGGGCAGTAATTGATTCAATTCAAAGCCACAACCCGAATTCAACTTTTGTAGGTATAATCGCTAATTACATGTACTAATCCTTTAACCCTGAGTTCAACTATACAATGTATTCTAACTGAATTTATCTGTCACTGTCGAACCGAATTCAGACAACAGGGGCTCAGTTTTGTTCTCATATTGTCCAAACAGGCTGCAGTACAGAAGTAGTACAAGACTAAGTAAGTTAGTTTGACCACTGACCAGTTGTCTTTCTACTTAATTATAGTGAAACTGAAGACTTGTTTGCAGTCAATTATGAATTGTTTAGACATGAGAATTTGTAATTTGCCATTTTGATTTGTAATGTGAGAATTTTTATAAATTAAAAAATTATTACAATGAGCATTATCTATAACTATCAGTACTCTAAAGCTTGAGCAATTTTAGTTTTCAGGCGTAAAACATGAAGAGGAAGAATACGGGTGCTACTGATTTGAGAAGTCTCGCAGAGTTGTCTATGATGCCTGTTAAAACAGGGAGGGCTCTACCGTATGAGATTGTTTACAAACTTCTCAAATTGGTGCTAGTTCTTCCTGTTGCAACAGCCGGTGTTGAGAGGGTCTTATCATCAATGAACTATATAAAAAACAGCTAAGAAGCAAGATGGGGCCGGAATACTTAAATGATTGTTTGGCCGCATTCATTGAAAGGGAATTCTTCTTGCACGTTAAGGATGAGGACATCATCACTCATTTTCAAAGCATCAAGGATCGCATGTAATTCCTAAGGTTTCTTATCATTTGCTATTTTCTATCTTCCATATCTCTTAGATTTTGCCACGATATGTTGAACATTTTTTACTTCTTTGTGTTGAACAGTACCATATATTATGTGATATCTTTTATATAGTTTAGAACTAGTAAAATATGCTTCTATAATCGGTTATACACGCCAAAAGGAAGGCTACAGGCTTAAAAAAAAGTTTCCAAATTTTGAATACACAGTCCTCAATTGCTGGGCCCGCCCCTGTCTCCGGTAGGCGATGACAATCGTCTCAGGCATCCGTCCATTCTCCTCCTGGTCCTGTCTGACCACAGCTGGTGGTTGTGCCTTACTCGTTTGGATGCAAGACAATCGCGGCCTTTAATTCCGGACTAAATCGAATCCACGAAACTGAAAATGTTCACAGAAATGCGGCAAATAATAACAAGAAAAACATGAAGTGCACTCGGGAATTCTTTTCGATAATACACTGAAGAATTCGTTCATCAAAAGTAGATCTTGTCGGGCTCCTGAGCCTTACAGGTGACCTCAGCGAACACGACGACCTCGGGGCCCGGCGGCGCCAGCGGCAGAGCGAGCGGGCAGCTGAAGCCCAGCTTACGCTTGTTGCCGAGGCCGTCGAGCCCCACGTAGGTGACCTCCCCGGAGAGGCGCACCTCGACACTGAACACGCCCGTGGCGTTCTGCTTCTTGAAGTCCTCCGCCGCCGCCGCGTCCAGCACGTACGCCGGGACGTCCCCGACGGCGTGGACGACGTGCACCTTCGTCTTGAGCAGCTTGTGCTTGTGCCCCTCGCCGGCGACGGTGGCGTTGTACAGGCGCCGGTCGTGGAAGACGAAGGTGGCCACGAGGGGCCTGGTGTGCTTCATGACCGCCCCGCTGGGATTGCGGATGGCGAGAGCCACCGAGATGTTGAAGGCGAAGACGGGCGTAGGCGCCGCCGCGCCGGTCGTTTTGTTGGCGAAGGCGAACCTGTTGAGACGGGCATCGTAGACCTTGGCCTTGACTTGGGGTACGACGCCGAAGCGTAAGACGACGACGGTGATAGCCGCGAGGACGGCGGCCACCGCGAGGCCGATGCCCAAGCCGGCGAACCACCGCCTACAGTTTCGTGGTGGTCCATACGGGCAGCAGCAACCATTGCAAGACTTCGCCATTTGTGACGCCGTGAGTCTGACAGGTTGGATGATTCTACCTATGTCGCCGGACTGGGCCACTTGGGTGTAGGGTGACTCTGGCTGCCGGAATATGTTGTGCGCGTCGGTGGATACTTCCTCTTGCTAAGAAAAATAACTGAAGCTGACGATTTTTGTATGCAAACACAGCCTAAATATTCAGTTATTACTAGGTTTAGACGACATCTTAAACATCTGAAACAACATATGAGAGCAAAGGAAATTATGGCATATGATTATATGAAGCCCGTCGTCGCCTAATCGCCTGCAACAAAAAAAATGTGCGACACATGTGCTACCCAGAGCAGCGGGTAGTAATGTGGGAGTGTCTATTTAGCACTTGACTGTTTTTTAATTCGGCAGCATTCAAATTTCCTGACAATAAACAGATGATACCAGTACGTTCAAAACCATCTCCCCAGCAACTGTATGTTCTGTTTCTCTTACAAAACGGGCCGGGCTAAACTCTGACCCGGTTTCAACTAAACCTGGACCATAGCCAACAACTGCCCATCAGCTTGCCACCCACGCAAGAGCCAAAACCCCTCGAAAAATGTAAACACCTAAGTACCCGGGGATTTATACTTGCAAAACTTGGTCACTTACACTGTAAACACCTAAGAATTACAATGAAACTGCTCAAGAATTACAGTTAAAATCCCCTAGAGATCACACTGAAAGTGACCGAGATTTATGGAGTAAATCCCCAATAAATTACATAGTACACACACAGTAATTACACTGCAAGCACACAAGGAATTACACTTGTAAAACCGATGACCAGGAATTACAGTGTAAAACCCCTAAAAAATTACAGTTACAGTGTAAAATACACAATAATTACTTGTAATTACAGTGCAAGTGACCAAGAATTACATTGTAAAATCTCTACACAATACATTATATATACAAAGGAATACACTGCAAGTACCCATGGCTTACACTATAATACCCAAGAATTACAGTGAAAGTGCTTACAGTATAATACCCTTGAAAAATACAGATAAAATACACCAGGAATTAGAATGAAATTATGCAGGGATTTGCAGTGATGAAGTTATGTTGTAAAACCCAGTAAATTACAATGAAACTACAGAGCTACTCCACTATCATTTACAATGTTAGTTCCGACGATACACTAGGTATACCCCAACTATTGAAAACAAAAAAACATAAAGTACCCAGCAAAATTCATCTATATCTAAGCAGTTTGTTGCTCAATATTATGTTGATACTGGCATTTTTTGTTCAAATATGACAGATGAGGAGCATGAAGACAGTAACTGAAGAGGATCTACTGGGATTTGACAGGAAGAACTAATTCTAAATTAGAGTTACACAATTGTTTCAGGATATGATGCATGACAGTATAGGATCATTTTAAATAGATAAATAATAATAATAATAATAATAATAATAATAATAATAAGCTCACAACAAATATGTTGCAGGACACATTCTCTTTCACCGGGCTTCTACATTCCGACATTATATTCAAGGTAAAAGCAGAATTCAAATACCACAGAGCTATCAATCTGAGAAAAGTAAAACTATAAAAAACAAATTGCCCTTTTGCTTGCAAGTACATTCAGGAGATGGGCCTATGAACATGAATGAAGCTAATGAGGAAAACTCCAGGACCATGGCAAATAACATCAACATCACTAGATCGTTTTTGCCTCTACAAAACAACAAAAGGAAACATAGATCAAAACACATAGGAGAGAACCAAAGCAATAAGGCTATAAAATACACTTGGAACCAAACTATAAAAACATTTGAACCACTCAAAATTTATTCCGGTTACTACAATTCTTTAGTAAAATAGACAACTTCCACATATAAGAGAACAAAACACCAGGGGGTAAACTCTGACAGTGGAATAACATGAGAAGAGCAAAAAGCAAAAATGAAAATGATAAATACATCATAAATACAGTACTATATCACTAAAAAATTACTATGGAAGAAAGATTACATGCCAGGTATGTAAATTACAGAGCAAATTACTCAGAAAGAACTACAGGTAAATTCCCCTTCAAGCATTTTAACATTTCTGAGTACATAGATTACCGAGCATTATGGGGGACTAACCACATTCCTTCTGGAAGAAGATGATAATTTCCTCTTCCAGCATTTAACTTTCTGAAATAATAAAAACACAAGGGTCAGCCAAAAATAAAATCAAATAAACAGAATACATGAAGGACAAAAAAGAAAAGAAATGAACTAATAGAACAAAGCTCCATACACTTCAGTAAAGAATACACATGAACAACTAATGCAACCCTATCTATTTGACAATCAAGAAAGAACACCAAAACAATCATAAACTAAAACAAGATCTCGCTCGGTACTACTGCAACACAGACACATGAGTACAGGAAAAGAAAAAAAAATAACAACTAAATGAATGACAGTCCTAAAATCATGCTAATTACAATGTAAAATCAGAGATAAATCCACTGTGATCTATCTGACAAATACTCTGTAAACCCTACAACAATTATAGTGCCGAAGCATACAAATTACAGTGTAACATTACAGTGCTGAACCATACAAATTACAGTGTAAAATTGTGGTAAACTACAGTGTAAGCCCTACAACAATTCAGATGTAAATCCACTATAATCTATCTAACAAATACCTACAACAATTACAGTACTGAAGCATATAAATTATAGTGAATATCTTGGGTATATTACAGTGATGAAGCATAGAAAGTAATCTATCTGACAAATACTAAAAGCCCTACAACAATTACAGTGCTGAACCATGCAAATTACAGTGGAAAACTATGATATAATACAGTGTAACCATGCAACAATTACAGTTCTGAAGCATATAAATTACAGTGAAAATCTGGGGGATATTACACTGTAAATCTGGGGTTGGTGAATTACAGTGCAATTTTAGGCATATTAAAAGTGGAATCAAATCCTATATTATAGTGTAAATCACAGTTAAATTCTGCTGTAATTCAATGGCATGGCAATTAACATAAACAGAAGCATTTCAAGCGCATCATACTACTACTGGGATGATAGAACTTAGATGCACATGCAGAGGATGAGCCAGACGAATCCCAAACCTAAAAATACTACCAACAAGCATCCTACAAACCTTACATCTACAACGAAATCACAAACCCTAACCCTACAAACGGTAGAACTACATATACACAGCACGAGCTAGACGAATCAAATACAAAAACCTAAACAGCGGAAATCACAAACCGTAACCCACATCAGATGACCAACATCTCAACAAAGCTACAAAAACGAGGAACCTACCAGCGCCTCCATCGAGCATAAGAAAACAAGAACACCTAAAACCTAACAGGGGAATCCATGGGGAACTACTAATGCCAGCATAAGGGCATCCTTGGGGAACTACTCAAAGCACGAAGCAGAAGCAGCCGCTAAATCATCAAATAGTAACCAAATCTACAATAATGCATCAAAAAAATGATTAACAACAATCCACAACCCTGGATCGGGAAGCTACACGAACAGAGACAGCGCAAATCGAACGTGAGAAAGAGGGGGAGACAAGAACAAACAACAGGGGGAGCCGAGAATCAAAAGGACAATCAAACTCGAGCAGAGAGGGGGCTCGGAAATGGCATGAACCGGACGGAATCGCCTCCTCTCTCCTCCTCCGCTCGAGTGCCTCCTCCTCTTGCTCCCTCTCTGCCCCTCTTCCTTATCGAAACAGTGCGCCCAAAATGAAATGGGGAAAAATTCGAAAGGAGGGAATGAAAAGGAAAACAAGGAGACACCGCGGGCGGTAACGGGCTGGCCCAAAATAAAACCGTGCCCGGCAAAGAAACCTACGCCCGAGAAAGTAACCCGCGTCCGAAAACCAGAGTTCTCAGCGGGAATCTTAGCGCCAGATCGGACAGACACAAAAACGAATGAAAGCGAATTGAAAAACAGTCGACTATAAAATAGCAAATCCGAAAGTCAATTGAGCAAATTGCCAAGCAACTCGGGGAAGTAGGCTATTGGAAAGAAGATTGTTGAATCGACCATCTCTTGTTTATTGCTGACTACGGTTGGTGTCATCCCAGCTGCCGCTGTCTTTGGGTTACCGTGTAGCAAGATGTTTGCCTTAATCCCCAAATAGTTTAAGTTAGTTGTAAACTATACTAACTTGACCCCGTTGATTGAGCCCGTCAATTAGTCAAACATCCATGGCATGGAGCAGGTATGCAAATGCCAAGAAGAGATCTACAACATGCAACACTACGAAACTACTATGCGCACGACGGTGCATGCACGATGTTTGCCCGATCCCTTCCTTGAACAGTGCTGATTTGTAAAGCAATTAGATCCAACGGATGCCTTTACTCGTCGTGCACAAATCGTGCATGCACTGTCGTGTGTGTAGCACTGCTCCAACACTAAGGGCATATCTTCAATGCTTTTTTTTTATTAGTTTGTTGGTGAAAGTAGTATGTCATCAACCAACAATTCATCTTACAACTATTCCAATAGAGTGTATGCATTGCACCCAACGGGAGGTGAGAGCATTTATAAGGTTGCTCTCTCATTCACCCGCAAAAAAAAAGGTTGCTCTCTCACTTCACCTAGGCCTTGTTCGGCAACCCACCCACTCCCTGAATCCACGGAGCAAGGAAACTGCAGCTCCGCCCGCTCCGGGAGCGGAGTTGTGGAGCGACGCGATTCCGAACAGGGCGCTAATGTGCACACAACTCTCCTCCCTTTCTATCCTCATTTATTTCATGCCACATCATCAAAAAATCCTGTGTCGCTAAGTGTTGTTCTACGGTGCATCCCGTGCATAATTCTGGCCACTTTGTTATGGTGGTTTCATTTGGAAGGACTTCTTTTAAGATCAATGAAGAATCAACTACTCTTGCTCTGGAATCGGCAATTGGCGTCAAGACATCATCCTTGCAAGTATCATCCATTGGTGAACGTGTTTTTCCTTTCCTGGTTTCTTGCAATAATGTTGGATTCTTCATTCTGCATCAGATGAATTTTGTTTGTCATGCATCTGGCGATGGTGGATGTGGTGAATCGACCCCCCATGGACCAGTTGTAATTTTCTTTCTTTTCTGAGGTGTGTTGTACCACTGGTTCTTTACAATCTAGTCTTGTGGTTCTCCTAACAAAAAAAAATGCTACTTTTATCTTTGGGGCAACGGGGACCAAATTGGGCCCCAGAATTTGATGATTGGCAGAGGCAATCTGAGTTGGAATGGTTCTTCTACTGATTCACTGCCAGGAAGATATTTGTGGGAGAAGGGACTCGCGATCCCGATCTAGCGGCGCCGCCGGATCGCTCCTTCGCCGCCACCTCACCCCGACGCTCTTCCTCCTTCACTACATCTTCCTCCCCTCGTCGTCGCCTCAGGCGCCCTCCAGCAAAGTCCGGATGGCTCCGAGGAAGGCGGCGATGGGGCCCTTCTCCGGCTGCTCGGCGCTGGTATGGCGGTTGCGATTCATGGATCAGGGACGGTGGTCCCTTTGATGAGTCTTCCCCGTCCGGTGGCGCGGCAGGGCGGGTGGGCTGCCGGGGATCAGACCGGGTGGCCGGCGATTCACCGACGAGTTGGTGGCGCGGTTTGATGCCCCGGTGGCCAACAGCGCCAAGCTGCTCCTTCCTCCAACCCATGGTGCATGCACCCCGTCTTACCGGACATGGCCGTGCTGCTAGCAGGTTACCGGATTGGGACAGAGCGGGAGGTGGGGATCCGGATTGGAATAATTCCCAGGTCGTCCTGCCGGCCGCGACGGCGACAACACTCGTGGGTGCCGTTTTTCTTCCTGGAGATGTCGTTCGGGTCCGCACTACCTTTTCCTACCTCACAGCCTCTCGGGTGAAAACCTAGGGCGGGACGGCGCTCTTGGCGTCGTGTCCTTCTTGAAGGCGTCGTCGTGAGAGCTATGTGGCGGTGGGCACCGCTTGGGTGCATCGGCAGTTGCAAATGGCGTGCCCCTCTTCCTCCATGTGGCAGTTGTTCCGGGGGAAACCCTAGATCTGGGTCTCTCGGATCGAATGATGACGGGGACTTTGGTGCCGTTCTCCCTCCTGGGGGCATCGTCTTGGAGCACTGGGTCACTGGAGAGGCCAACAGGTGGAGTGGTGTTTCATCGACCGCGTTGATGACGGTGGGTCTCGGCGGCATGGAGCAGTGGAGTCTCGGAGTTGAACGCGGTTTGGTCGACGCACGCAGGCTGGTGGCGCTGTCTGGTGTCGTGGCGACGTCAACGGCAGATGAGACTGGCAAGATCTATGCGGTTATTCCTCCTGAAGACGGGATGGCGAAAGATGGCGGCGGCGGATCATAGAGCGTGTGCAGGCGGTGCACATTATGAGACGCCTAGACCGGATGGTCTTCAGGCCACTGGATTAGATTGTGTCTGTTATGCGGACAAGTCACATCTGTTTACTCATAGGTGTAGCGACTTTGTTCGCCTAGAAGGGGGCTTCAGGTTGATCCTTGCATTCATTTTATCAGACTCTGATGGATAATTAATAAAAATGGTTGTGTGGATCATGCTGATGCAGAGACCGGGGTAATCCTTTTTTTTCAAAAAAAGGAAGATATTTGTGAACCTCATGTTCGATGATCATGCTCATGGCATGATGGATTTGGAAGCGGCACAACGCGTTCATCTTCGACGGTGCGCAGCCCGACATCGCTAACCTACTCAACAGTCAACACATTCAGGGTTGAGGACTGGTCGTGGCAAAGGCGGGAACATTTGATCTTGCGGCGCTATTTCTGGCAGGTGTCTAGCTTGTAGCTTGTAGGGGGTGGCATTGCAAAATCGGGTTTGGCCCTTCTGGGGCTAGACTTCATTTTTCTATCAACGCATCGAGACACAAAGTTTTTGCATTTTTCCCTTGCTACATTCTATCACATAATATTTGTATTTCAAACTGAAATTGAACAGACAACATCATTGTATATGGAGAATAAAAATATCCATTAGTCCATTACCACGAAGAGATATGCAGAGTACATAGCAGTTACAAGGAGAAATACAATTTAATAGGCTTCACAATGACGTACATATCATAGCGTAATGTTTTAAAAATAATTCATTCTAGCAATAATAGGGAGTGTCCTTTCCATCTTGCACATGTCTGCTGAACAAAACCGAAATTCCATGCTCGATGGAGATTGGAGACCTGAAACTTCATATAGTAGGTTATCAGCAGCTGAAATGCAGAATAAGTCAGTTTATAAGTATAACAGAGTGAAAATTGAATACCTGGCATGACATTTTAGTTTCTTATGGATGCACATCGTCCATTTAGCTTGTCGAGAATTGTTTCTATGGATGGTCTCTTCAGCCGATCAATCTCAACACATTCCAGTCCTATTTCGATGCATTTTTTTACTTGTTGAAGACCATCCGCATCTAACAATGGGTACTCGGATGCGATGCGCTGCTCTTTCCAATTTTCACGTACCTACGTATAGGATTGGAATCATGATCCTCAAGATAACACAAAATCAATCGTAACATGATCTTCTAAAGTTTAGTCTTCATATCATGAAGCAAAATTTCTCTTACATTTTTTATGAATTGCACTGCAGACGGTTCTTTGCCAGGACAATTCTTCTCTCCCGTGGTAGTCTCCATGATTAGTAGGCCTAAACTGTATATGTCTGACTTGGTGGAGATTTCACCTCTGTATAGATATTCCGGAGCTATGTATCCACTGCATATCATTAAGATTTTTATAAGTATTATAGGAGAGATTAGAATGCAGTTTACTTTAAGACAAAGGAACAAAACATTATCTCAGTTTGTGGTCGACTTACTATGACCCAACAACGTTCTGTGTGTTCATCCGTGTTTGTTCTTGACCGAAGAGTCTGGACAGACCAAAATCCGCTATTTTCGGCACCATCTTATCATCCAACAGTATGTTTTCTGGCTTGAGATCCATATGGACAATAGGAATTTTGTGTACAAAGTACAAACCATCGCAAATCCCCTTAATTATGTTGAAGCGTGTGTTCCAGTCCATTTTTCTATCTACTTCTAAAGAAGTAAAACACTGAATAATTGAATTACTCGAATATATAATAACAGAAAAATATATTTATTAGAATGCTGACAGAAAAAATATGTTCACAAAACTTTCAGTACAATAACAAGTTCTTTTGACAATACCAACTGTTGTAGTTTTTTTTCCCACTATGAAAACTTAAAGGAATATATTGATGCCAAACTCCAATGCGTAGTATAAACATATTAGAACATTAGCATGAATGCAATTTGAATCAGGTAGTATTGTATTTACCAAAAAGATTCTTCTGAAGGCTTCCCTGTGGTACGTACTCGTGACAAAGTAAACTTTCAACAATGTCAGCCACAATATATCTTCCATTGTTCAGCACCACTTTCTTTTGACCTTCGTGGCAGTAACCGACCAACTTTACTACGTTTTCATGGTGGAGAGCCATAATATTTTGAACCTCGTTAGCAAATGCTTTGTCACGCGCAATTGGCGAATTCTCCGCGAGTTTCTTCACAGTAATTATTTGCCCATCCGGCATTAATCCCTGTTCGACCTCAAAGATACTTTTTCAGCAAACATTGGCAATTTTTTTCAGAAACTCATGCGAAGGTGAAAATATAAAGGCAAAGGAATGACTGTACCATATAAACAGTTCCAAATGCGCCTGCACCAATTTTGCGCTCCTCTGAGAACTGGTCGGTGATGGTTTTCAGAAAGTCTAACGGCAGATTCTTCGGTAATGTGCTCAGAACGCTCGGCTGACCTCCGCCAGCGTTAGTCGCCATTTCTGATGGTTGAACAAGCTTTGAGGTGAGCTGCTTCAAGGTACGCATCATCAGAAATCCTTATGCACCATATAGAAAGACAGATCTAAGCACGCAAGACTAGGCATACATGGATCTCTTGGAAACTAAGCAGCATATGTGCAGCTTCTCGATTAAAAAGCACTAACCTGGGGAAGATCGAACACTTGGGTGTGATTCTCTCCAGCTGCTGTGAAGAGAACAACGAAACGGGGATGAGGCTTGTGAGAAGAATCGCTTTCCTTGCTGGAGTAGTTGCTACCTTCGGGTGGATTTATATGAACCAATCTAATGAGATCTGGATCGAGGGCGTAGGCAAGAATGAGTTGACTTGACTCCCAGAGGCCTAGGCTACGATGCTCACTGAGTCACTGCTGTCTTTCTGGGAAAAAATATGATGCACCCACTAAGAATATAAAATCATGTCAGCATCGCTGCTTTCCACACTGTGGCTTTCATCGACGGCGAGTCCGCGTGGCTCGCGAGGTGCAGGCCACACTGTCAGAGATACGGTCACCACAGGTTAGCGCGTCTCTGTCAGTACGCGGTGTCAGGGGCAAGGCTTTCTTTCTTTTAAACCGAGGAAAAAACTTTGCCTTTTCTATTAATTATTAAAGATAAAATTGTCTGAAAATCCCTTTTGAAGGCCGAGCTCCATGGGCCGGTTTTAAAAAATTCAAAATTTATATTTTTACATTTCAAAAAAATCTGAAAATAAATAGACATACATGAAGGCATAATACACAAATGTGTAAATTTTCAGGACGAAATACGTTGAAATAAGGGTTGTGCAAAAGAACAAACCAGAGGCTTTTTAACACATGATACTATTCATCCACTCAGGCCATGACTTTGTTTTTTTTGTATAGATCGCATTTCAAGGTGTTCCATCCTGAAATTTTACTTGTACAATTTTTTAGATTTTTTTAAACTAAAAAGTTTAAAATTTGAATTTTTTTCAAAAAATTCGGCCTCCATGGAGGTCTAGAGGCAGCAGCAACAACAACAAATCCGTTAGTCCTAAACAAGTTAGGGTAGACTAGAGCTCAAACCCATGAGAATCTCACAACCAACTCATGGTTCTGGCGCATGGATAACAAGCTTTCACGCACCCCTGTCCATGGCTAATTCTCTGGTGATACTTCAGTCCTTCAGATCTCTCTTTACGGACTCCTCCCATGTTAACTTTGCTCTATCCTGACTTCTCTTAACATTATCGGCACGCTTTAGCCGTCCGCTATGCGCTAGAGCTTCTGGAGGCATGCGCTGAATATGCCCAAACCATCTCAAACGGTGTTGTACAAGTTTCTCTTCAATCGGTGCTACCCAACTCTATCTCGTATATCACCATTCCGGACGCCTCACTCAAATTTGCCAGTTAATTACGGAAGCAAAAACATTCAGGACCCAGCCCAAAGTCCGACGGCGTAACAAACCCAACAAAAACACACCAACCCCACAAACACAAACAAACAAAAGACCCGTCACCGAAACTAGCTGGCCTCCCATCACTGTCGAAGAGAAGAAGTCAAGATTGTTATGGGAGGCGTAGACCGGAACTCTCCTACAGAGATGGCAAAGCAAGCATCATCCCAAACCATGTGCCATGTGTGCCATGTGTGCCTTGCTTGCCATGCCAACGAACAACTTCGATTGTAAACTCGTCGCCTGCATGACAAGAGGCCAAAGCCCTCAAAGTTGCAGAAACTCTCAGGGCCACCTCCCGACATGCACCACTCCGCCGTGTCCTACGCGATCAACCAACACCACCTTTCGGGGCCGCTACACCTGACATACCGCCGCTCGCCTCCGAGCTGCAACGCCACACGATGCGACCGCCCGTAGCCCAAGCTACACAGGGAAGCCGCGCGCAGACCATGGCCATCACACCAACTCATCTGGGGTAGCCCCTCCCCCTCCCCCTCCCCCATAAAGTTGACACCCACTCTGAGGTGCGTCAACCGAGCCGACAACCCTACTACACCGGCGGCACATGATTGTCACCCCAAGCCATCACCAATATGCCACCCTGCCTCATACAACTGGTGCCCGCAATGGTTCCCGAGGCCATCGGCTCGACGCACCAACAACAACCCGGGGCCGCCGCCCCGACATCCCCAGCTCACGACGACAGGAGGGGACTACACAAGTAGGTGTGTGTGCAAATTCTCCAAGACGACGCCTCCAAGGAGGAAATGAGGTAGCCGCCGCCGTCGCCCACTCCGACTGCCGGAGCTAGGGATTTCTCCCGGCGAGCCCACCACAAGAGGGACGGGAAGAGTTTCACAGCAACACCTTCAAGAAGAAAAATGACACCAATACGAACGGTGGGGCAAGACTTTCACCCGAAGCTCCTCCACACAGATTCCCGGAGCACACACCATCCCGCAACGCCAAACAACAACACATCACGCTGCGACGGCCGACCGCAAACACCTCGCCGGCACGAGCTCCGACCTCATGTCTGGGGCCGTTGCCCTGGCATCGAAACTGCATGCACACGAGCAGAGACCGAGCCGAGACAATGACACGCATCAAAAAGAAAAAAGATTATGTAAGCTGTTAAGTCTCAGTCGACTGAGTCATAGCAACATCCTATTAAAAGATAGCTGAAATAATTGAGTTTTCTATAAAATCCGTGTGAAATAATCCCAAAATTGATTGAATCGTACATGTACAAAACTGATAGAAGCAATTCAGCCAAAATAAGACAAATACCAAGAAGCTCAAGAGACAAAAATCATGCGTTTCTCTGTCGGTGTCAAGTTTTGGACCGCCGTCCATATGTTTGATGTCCATAATCTACCCTTCCTTGGAAGGGTCGAGAACAAGCCCCGAGAAAACAATGGTACCAGAGGTCTCCTCAACGATGAAGAAGGCAAAAGGATGATCGGCGACAAAGTCCACAAGCTTAGGTGGCGGCGGTTCATCACCGAACAACGAAAATCCTATCTCGTCATCCGACTCGGTGAAGGCCGCAGCTTCGCTCCCCTCCTCGTTCACCTCGATGACCGCCTTGTGTATGACATCATCAACGTACAACTGCATGCCCTCACCATCGTCGTCCTCCATCTTCTCGGTCAAGCCCTTCGTGGAAGGTTCAAATGGAAGGCGCAGGCCGAGGCTCTGAAGGATGCCAACCAGGCTGCTCCGGAAGCTCAGCTTGAACTTGGGCAGCCGAAAGTCGCCAACGGGGACAAACGCCCTAGGGAGGTACTCATGCAGGAACTCTGGCCCGGACGTCAGCCTGTCAACCAGGCTCGTTAGGCCGTCGCGGGCGTCGGGGAGGAACACACACATGGAGAAACTTGGGAGGCTCATCCGCATCTTGTAGTTGTGCAGCCCGTACTGCGGCGAGTTGTCGTCGGCAACGTTGTACGGCAGCTTCAGCACCTTGAATCCGTCATGACAAGCGATTCGCTCTTCGTACAACCGCTGTCTCCTCATGAAGGAGGCATCAACAGAGCTGCCATCGAGGAGGTGGAACTTGTAGTGGTCAACGGTGTACTCCTTGTCGAAGGGCTGGCGCCACTCGCCCTTGAAGTAGATGGCGTTGGCCACCACCTTCATGGTGTGTCTGCTTTGCTCGTGTGGGTCAAGAACCTCGGTGATGAGGTTCCTGGTCATGTTGGCCACCCATGCGTTGATTTGCTTTCTAGATTCCATTGGCTGCAGAAAATATGAAATATTCATGTTTAGAATTGTTATATTTTTGTAAGAAATTGTATTGAAACACAAAGAACTCAAAAGTTATCGATGATCCTGCCTTTCCTGTAAAAAGGGAAAATTATCGATGATATCAAAGGTTCTGTCTTCATACTTGCACAATTTAAAGCACAATGAAGTGCAAAATCCATCGAGGAGTTTGCCGTGTGACTTAGCCCCGTCTGATGGAGTTACATCCATTGTATCATGAATTTCTAATACTATCCAATGGTTTTCGTGATATTTGGCATCTGATTCAACTCATGCACTAACTGTACTATCTCTTTTGTTTCCGTAATTTTGGATTATATAAGACTTCTTTTTGGGCGAAAGATTATATAAGACTTCTACTGCCTTTAGTTTGTGGCTTTATTATAAATTTATAAAGCTGGGCGCTCCTCGTGCCTTTCCTCTAAATACATTGTAGGATTTGCTTTCAGCACAAAGAATCATGATGCAGAAACAAAATAGAGATTCAGGATCAGGATTCAGATCTCAAATAAATCATTTTCATATATGATTTCGTTGCTTGTGCCTTCTCAATAGTATAAATTTTATAGTATTCACTTACAGCACTGCGAATATCATGATTCAGAAACAAAATTGAGATGGATATACGTACATGATCCTGAAAGTCGACGGTCCACGTCTCGCCCTTGTACGTCTGCACGATGGTGTCGCGGTACTCCTGCTTCAGCGGGAACCTCTTGTCGCTCCACGCGCCGCACGCGAACGCCACGCACGGCCCGCCGATGCCCGACCGGTCGGCGAGCGTGCGCCCCACCACCGTTTCCCTGATGAACGCCTCGAGCTCGCCACGCGACGGCGCGCCGGCCACGGCGAGGATCTCGTCGAGCGTGTCCCCGGCGGCGCCGGCCGACATGAGGGCGAGCGCGACGTGGATGGACACCAGCGAGAAGACGAGGTTGCCGTCGGCCGTGGCCGCCGCGAAGCGGTTTAGCAGGCCCGCGGCAAGCGCCGCCTGCCCGGACTGGCACGTCCTCGCGCCGCCGCCTCCGTTATCCGCCGACATTGTTAGGTTTACTAACACCTATTCTTCGACTGGTCACAGGAATAGGGGGAGCAGGTTCTTCCGGAGCAATGATATACTGCACGCGATCCTTCCGGAGCCCAGACCGACTCGAGCACGATCGCAAGAGTTGTTATGCATCGCGGTGCCGGTGGGGCCATGCCGCAGTCCGGCACACTACCACGCGCAGGCATTGGTGTGCATACGGCCCCTAAACCTGTGCCGGATTAGCTTTCGATATACCTCTCCAGCTCTCCTACTCTTGTTACTTGTTACTATCGTTGATGTCTCTGAGCGGCTCACAACAGAATATCTTCGGGCCTCTTCATATACACCACTGCTCCTAAAGCACAAGAATTCTAAGAAGAAAAGAACATGGCACTCTAAGAACACACAGGCAAGAAGAAGAACAGAGTGAACAGTTTCACCACATCGCTACGATTTTACTACTACAGATGTGTTGCATCGACTGCTCATCAAAATATCTGTACCTTATAAAACGGTCCCACATGAACAGGGAGCATAATGCTTTCCATTTACGATGTGATTACATATATTTGCACTATGATATTTATGATATAAATGAGGCACGTATTACCATGCAAAAAAGAATCTTAACGATGGTCAGCGGCCCAAAATCTGCGTGCCTGCTACTAATCCTCTCCCATAAAGAAGCCCGCACTTAGAAGCCCTCGCTCCTGCGAGTGAATGTCAAGGAGGTGTTTCAAGTTACACCATATGAATTTTCATTAGATTAACGTTTCACCTCCACCTCTGCCACCAGCCAACTCGCAGCCCTGCACCGTTGTACCGGGAGCATAATTCCTTTGCGAAGTCGAGCCGCCCGCGCACAAGGAGCATTAGAAAGTTGAATGGCCCCGCCATCGCCGACGCTGCATGGGTTATCCTCGACAATGCCCTCCGAGGGAAGCGAGAGGATTGAAGAAGGTGGTTGGCAATGGCTAGATTAAGCTCCAGGGCCGCCGCGAGGAGCAACATAGGAGACAAACTTCACGTTTTGCTTCACATTTGAAGCACTTGTTATTGTGACCTTATACCAACTAATATATTTGAATTAATTGTTGTCCATGTCTAGGCAACACAGAGGATCGATGTTTTTCTGTGGTGCCTGTGTGTGTGGTGGTGGGGTGGGAGGGGGTTTACATTTGATAGGCAAGCTTGAACCATACTCTACAATTTTTTCCTAAACTTTTGAAATAGATCATGGCAAATACCAAGATTGGGTAAAATTCCCGAAAAATTATATACTTGTTCAGCATAATGATAGTAGATCCACAAGTAACAAAATGTATAGGACATTACGAATTATTAATGATACAAGTTCTCATCATGAGCTAAAAACAGATAATGCCCCGCACGTTGCCGCTGAATCTTTGCTAAAAGATATGAATAAAAGTTATCATAAAAACATCTAAAACTAATGGGAAGCAAGTGTAAGCTTAAAAAGTAATAAAAATACAAAGGGTATAAAAGAGAAAAAATGCATTTAAATGAATGTAATTTATAATAAAAATATAAAGGGTGTACTACATATGTTTGTTGCAATCGCCGACCACATATACTAATAATACAAAAATATAATGCAAAGAATAATTTATGATTAACATGCATGAATTGATGATGTGGTGCACTGCATGCACAAAAATGCAAAAACAGTGTAATTTATGACTTGCATGCATGCCTTGTTTATGTGGCATGATTGCATGTCTAGTAAAAACAGATAATGAGATGTAGCTATTTATATATAGAAAATAAAGATGCGTGAGCCTTCAAAACATGGAACTGCTAATAACAGGGTGGAAGATAAATCGGTATTTCGTAAGAACAGTCATCATGCTGTTAGCTTATTACTCTATTGTCGCTGATGGTTCAACAGTGGTTCCCAACAACTAGTCTTCTCTAGCCGTGGTACCAACAGGAGGCTATCGCGGCTCATTAATTTCCATCCTATTCTAGGGTTGTCCAATCCGCACCTGGCACGTGGCTGTCTCCGCCACTGCTAGGATCCACTACATGCCCTGCGAAGATGATTGCACCTGAAGCCTCTTCGACTATGAAATACGCGAAAGGATGGTCGGCGAGGAAGTCGACCTTCGGCGGCAGCATCGGACATCCAAGAAGCCCGCGCTTCCTGGTGGCAGCAGCAGCTTCGGTCCCTTGCTCGTTTACCTCAATGATAGCCTTATGAAAAACGTCATTCACGAGCAGAGGCAGGCCGGAGCCGTCGTCTTCCACCATGTCGAACAGGTCAGCACCCATGTCGAATGGCAACAGGAGCCTCAGGTGTTTGAGGGTTTGGGTGACATCGATCTGGGAAGAAAGCTTGAACTTGGGAACCCCGAATTCGCCGACCCTGACCTGGTGGAGTTGCACATGAAGGGCGCATCGACGGTGGTGCCATCGAGCCTTTGGAACGGCCTTTTCATGGTCTTCCTCTTGTTGAACGGGTGAACCCATTTGCCTTTGAAGTATATGGCGTTGCCGGGCACGACGTTCGTCTCCGGGCCAAAGGATCCCGGCGAAACGAAGTCCCTGATACGGTTTTTAGTGGCCCGCGCGACCCAGGCGTTGATCTCCTTAGCTGCTTTCCCCGCGTTTCCCCGGAAGTCGACGGCGTGTGACTCCGCCTTGTACTTGCTGACAACGGTCTCACGGTACGCCGTCTTCAGCGGCCGCGCCATGTCGTTCCACAGGCCGCACGCGAATGCCACTCTCGGCCCGCCATAGTCCGACAGGTCCTCTAGCGCGTCCTCCGCCACGTGTGAGATGTGATCCTCGAGCTCGTCGCGGGAACGGGCGCCAACGAGGCGGAGGATCTCATCTAGGGTTTCCCCTCGGGCGCCCGGCGCCAGCAGCGCGACCGCGGCATAGATGGAAAGGGGCGAGAAGACCAGGTTGCTGCGCGGGCTCGCGCCGGCGAGGCGCTTGGTGAGTCGCGCGGCAAGCTCCCCCAGGCCGGAGCCGGGCGGCCGCGGCTTCTTGCTTGACGACCCGGCTTGGAATGCCCCCGCCATCGCAACCTCCGCAGAAAACACAGATCGATCCTCTTTCCCCTGGACAACTAGAAGGTTTCTCGACGCAAGTTAATCCTTTTTTTATTTTTACATCCGACGCAAGTTAAGCCTTATATTCTTTTTTTTTTTAGCATAAAGCCTTATATACTTGATTTGGAGTATGTCCATTCCGTGGAATGGCGGTTTGGATTGCATGTGTAAAAGAATGATTTGATCGAACCGGTACTATTCCATCAAGGATTACAGTTTATATACAAGTAGAGGGACGCAACTGAAAGGACGCGTCCGTCGTGAGGGCGTGGGAGAACCGTCGAGTTGGTTGCCTGGCAAACCGCACGAGCAGTTTGTACAAGGGAGGATTATCTCTAATTACAGAATTAATTTAAATCCTAACACTCCCCCTAATCCTCGCTTGTCTTTGAGACTGATCATCCTTGAAATATTCTTCTCCAAAACCCTGTGGAAAAAATTGAGAAGAAAATATACAATATGCCATGAAAAACTCCTTCTAAACACCCAGTGAAAAAAATAAGGAGAAAATGACATATATCGTCCATGCTTGCATTGATATTGCCTCATTAAAAACCTTAAATGAGAAACCATTTGGAAAAACTTACAAAGGGAAAAAGAGTGCAATACTAAATATCTCATGATCTTAACAGGTTATATCCTAGGAGATTTCTTCCCCTGAATTTTGCAAGTCTCAAAGTCGTCTCATACCAATTCCAGTTACATATTTATGGAACAGAGAACTTGGTAAGGACTTAGTAAATAGATCAGCGAGATTATCGCATGACTTCGTTTGCAAAATACTTATCTCCCCCTTCTCTTGCAGATCATGGGGATAAAATAATTTAGGAGAAATATGCTTTGTAATATTGCTTTTAATATAACCCGTTTGCATTTGTGCAATACAAGCCGCATTATCTTCATAGATAATGGTGGGTGATTTCAACGAACCAATCCCACTTGAACTTTGGACAAAGTTCATCATTCTGCGAAGCCATACACATTCATGTGTTGCTTCGAACAAAGCAATTATCTCAGAATGATTGGTGGACGTTGCCACTAAGGTTTGCTTTGTTGACTTCCAAGAGAAAGCCGTACCTCCGTGTAAGAAGACAAAACCAGTCTGCGATCTGGCATCATGGGGATCTGATAAATATCCAGCATCGCAATACCCCACCATGGTTCTCTCTTGATTTTTCTGATAGAATAAACCAAGATCTTTGGTGCCCTGAAGATATCTGAAAATATTCTTCACACCAACCCAATGTCTTTTCGTTGGTGATGCGCTGTATCTAGCCAATAAATTAACTGCAAATGCTATGTCAGGCCTGGTGCAGTTCGCTAGATACATTAGTGCTTCAATAGCACTGAGGTAAGGAAACTCAGGTCCTAATACCTCTTCATCATCACCCTTAGGTCTAAATGGGTCTTTATCTCTATCAAGAGATCTGACGACCATAGGTGTTTTTGACGGGTATGCTTTATCCATATTGAACTTTTCCAATATCTTTTGGATATAAGCAAACTGATGAGCAAGTATTCCTGAAGAAAAATGTTCAAGTTGCAAACCAAGACAAAATTTGGTTTTACCCAAATCTTTCATCTCGAATTCCGTCTTCAAATGATTACATGCCTCATGTATTTCTCGTGTAGTCCCAATGATGTTCAAGTCATCAACATACACGGAAATTATGCAAAATCCATCAGTGGATTTCTTGGTGAACACACATGGGCAATCATTGTTGTTTGAGTAACCTTTCTTTAGAAGGAACTCACTTAGTCGGTTATACCACATTCTACCCGATTGTCTCAAGCCGTATAACGACTTCAGTAGCTTTACACCATACATGTTGCGATTAGCTTTCGGATCCGGAATCTTCAGTCCCTCGGGAACTTTCATATAGATATCCGTCTTAAGTGACCCATATAAATATGCTGTCACCACATCCATCAATTGGATATACAAATTCATTTGCACTGCTAGTGATATCAAGTATCGGTACGTGATTCCACTCATCACAGGAGGATATGTTTCGACAAAATCGATGCCGGGTCTCTGTGTAAACCCTTATGCTACAAGCCTCGCTTTATATCTCACCACCTCATTGTTTTCGTTCCTTTTAGGAACAAAAACCCATTTTGCCCCCACGGGGAAAACATTAGGAGGAGTAGGTATTACTGCAGTAAATACCCCTCTCTTGGCAAGCGAGCGCAATTCGTCCTCTATTGCAACCTTCCAGTTGGACCAGTTTGAGCGTTTCATACACTCTGCCATGGACATAGGTTCACGATCCAATGCCAGGTCATCTGCAATCTTTGAGGCAAAAAATATGTCGACAATTGTAGTCTTTCTGTTGAATGATTCTCCTGATTCAACATAGTTGATGGAAATCTCATCAATACCTTCCGACTCATCGTGATTTCCCACAACAATCGAGTCAAGGTGTACCGATGCCCCAGCACCAATATTTGTGTGCACAGTTGTGCTGGGTTCTGGATGCAGAACATCCTTTAGGTGTCTTTCAACACTAGGTTGAATATCAACTCACGGTTGACCTACATTTACTATTTGAGGGATCCTCACTTCCCGCGGACGCTTCTGAGAAGCCTTGTCCTTTTTGTCCAGTTTTCTCCCCCTCTTGGGCGGTTGAGTGTATGAGATATCTCAACTCTCTCTGGAACATTCATAGCGGGAACATGGGATTTAGTGACACATTTATAATCAGTAAATGCATCTGGCAGATTATTTGCAATATTTTGCAAATTAATAATCTTCTGAACTTCCAGTTCAGATTCATTCGTACGTGAATCTAAGGACTGAATGCCTTTGACATTCCAATCTATTTCCCGGCATTCTTTGTGGTTCTTTTCTCCCCCTAATGCCCGGAAGATTGTCCTCATCGAAGATACAATCAGCGTACCGGGCTGTAAATAGATCCCTTGTTAGAGGTTCCAGGTACTTTATAATCGACGGAGAATTGCACCCCACATAGATCCCCATTTTTCTATGTGGACCCCATCGATGTACGCTGAGGTGGTGATATCGGTACGTACACAACGCAACCGAATCTTCGAAGATGGGAAATACTGGGTTGATTTCCAAGTACTAACTGCAACGGGGAGGCCGTATGATATGCAGTTGGTCGAATTTGTATCAACTCCGCGGCATGCAATACTGCATGTCCCCAACAAGATGTTGGAAGATTACAGTTCTGTAGGAGTGGTCTTGCTATCAACTTGATCCTCTTGATAAGTGATTCCGCAAGACCATTTTGTGTGTGTACATAGGGTACAGAATGCTCCACAGTTATGCCCAAAGCTAGGCAGTAATCATTGAATGCTCGTGAACTAAATTCAGCAGCATTATTCATTCTGATGGATTTTATCCCGTGTTCAGGATGATTTGCCCTTAGTTTAATGATTTGAGCGATCAGCTTTGCAAAATCATGGTTCCTTGTTGATAATAGACACACATTGGACCATCTTGTTGATGCATCTATGAGCACCATAAAATATCTAAATGGATATAATCTCCTTGAATGTGTTCAAGGAAATTAAGTTGTTCATTCTGTAGGGAAACGTAGCATGTAATTTAAAAAAAAAATCTACGCTCACGCGAGATCTATCTAGGAGATGCATAGCAACGAGAGGGGGAGAGTGTGTCCACGTACCCTCGTAGACCGAAAGCGGAAGCGTTAGCTTAACGCGGTTGATGTAGTCGAACGTCTTCTCGATCCAACCGATCAAGCACCAAACGTACGGCACCTCCGAGTTCTGCACAGGTTCAGCTCGATGACGTCCCTCGAACTCTTGATCCAGCAAAGTGTCGAGGGAGAGTTTCGTCAGCACGATGGCATGGTGACGGTGATGGTGAAGTGATCCGCGCAGGGCTTCGCCTAAGCACTACGACAATATGACCGGAGGAGTAAACGGTGGAGGGGGGCACCGCACACGGCTAAGAACAATTGATGTGTCCTTGAGGTGCCGCCCCCGCCCCCATATATAAAGGAGGGAGAGGGGAGGAGGCCGGCCTAGGGGCGGCCCAAGTGGGAGGAGTCCCACTTGGGCTCCTAGTCCAATTCGCACCCCTTCCTTTTATCGGAGGAGGAAAGGGGGAAGGAGAGGGAGAAGGAGAAGGAAAGGGGGGCCACGCCCCCTCCCCTAGTCCAATTCGGACTCCTCCCTTGGGAGGGGGGGTCACATCGATCGTGTGTCTCTGCTCGTTACCGCGCGCTCCTAATCCACAAAACGGTTTGGATATTTGATCCGAGGGGCCTCTGGCCCGATAGCACTAACCATCACGTGGGCATAGTATGTGCGTTCTGCGTTGTATACATCAGCCGAAGCTCTATTGACGTCAGCGAGGAGCGGCCCGTTTTGGATTGGACTGGGAACGCAACCGCGCTTGTATAAGGGGTTGCTAAGTCTGCTTCTGAAACGTCCTCGCAACGTGCAGGGTTCCCGGGGCGAAGGCCCAAGACCCCCGGGGGCATAGGTTAGTCCGGCGTGCTGACCTCTCTTTAGAGCCTAGGTCGGGTTGCGGCGTGTTGCTTAGCCGAGGCCGGGCATGACCCAGTAAAGTGTGTCCGGCCGGAGTTAAGCGGGCGTGGTGGGTAAGTTGGTGCACCCCTGCAGGGAAGAAACTTCTATAGATAGCCTGTCCTACGGTAACGGACACTCGGAGTTGTATCCCGATCGGTACAACTAGAACTTGAGATGAGAACTGGATAGTACGGCTCTGGGATTGCTTTCTCGCAGGGAGTCGAGAAAGGATCTCAGGTCGAGGTTGACGACACCACTACTACTTTACATTATGTTAATCTGCTCTCTTCTTATGCTGCAAGACCGATGAAGAAGCTGAAGATGCTAGTCTTCGATAGGACTAGGCTTTCCCCCTCTATTCTGGCATTTCTGCAGCCCAGTCCACATATACAGCCTTCCCTTTGAAAATGTTGCATATGTAGTGTAGATCCTTGCTTCCTGAGTACTTCGGATGAGTACTCACGTTTGCTTTATTTTCTTTTTCCCCATATTCCTTTTGCTGCTTCCAGACGACGGAGCCCCTGAGCCAGTTGCCCCCGTCGACGACTACTACTACTACCCGTCCGGCGAGTACTACTACTACTACTACTACTACTACTACTACGAGGAGCCGACTGACGACCAGGAGTAGGATTGGAGGGTCCAAGGCAGGAGGCCTACGCCTTTCGATCGTAGCTTTTATTTTGCCCCGCCTCTGTGAAGGCTTATCTCTCTCTGTAATATATCTGTACTCAGATATCTGATGCTTCTGCTGACACTTGTATGCCATCGAGCTTATGTATTCGAGCCCTCGAGGCCCTGGCTTGTAATATAAAGCTTGTATGACTTTATTTATGTTTTAGAGTTGTGTTGTGATATCATCAAGTGAGTTCTTAGGCTTAATTATGTGCATTTGCGTGTATGGTTAGTGCACGATTAAGCCGGGGTCGTCACACGCTTCACACGTAGATCCCGCCATGACGCTTTGCTTGGAACTGCACCAACTGACAGCTCCATCATTCAATATAAATACGTATCCGGTTTGCGACTTAGAGTCATCCGGATCAGTGTTAAAGCTAGCATCGACGTAACCATTTACGACGAGCTCTTTGTCATCCCCATATACGAGAAACATATCCTTAGTCCTTTTCAGGTACTTCAGGATGTTCTTGACCGCTGTCCAGTGATTCACTCCTGGATTACTTTGGTACCTCCCTGCTAAACTTATAGCAAGGCACACATCAGGTCTGGTACACAGCATTGCATACATGATTTAACCTATGGCTGAGGCATAGGGAATGACTTTCATTTTCTCTCTATCTTCTGCAGTGGTCTGGCATTGAGTCTGACTCAACTTCACACCTTGTAACACAGGCAAGAACCCTTTCTTTGACTGATCCATTTTGAACTTCTTCAAAACTTTATCAAGGTATGTGCTTTGTGAAAGTCCAATTAAGCGTCTTGATCTATCTCTATAGATCTTGATGCCCAATATATAAGCAGCTTCACCGAGGTCTTTCATTGAAAAACTCTTATTCAAGTATCCTTTTATGCTATCCAGAAATTCTGTATCATTTCCAATCAACAATATGTCATCCACATATAATATTAGAAATGCTACAGAGCTCCCACTCACTTTCTTGTAAATACAGGCTTCTCCAAAAGTCTGTATAAAACCATATGCTTTGATCACTTCATCAAAGCGTATATTCCAACTCCGAGATGTTTGCATCAATCCATAAATGGATCGCTGGAGCTTGCATACTTTGTTAGCACCTTTAGGATCGACAAAACCTTCTGGTTGGGGGGGGGGGGGGGGGGGGGGGGGGGGGGGGGGGGGGGGGGGGGGGGGGGGGGGGGGGGGGGGGGGGGGGGGGGGGGGGGGGGGGGGGGGGGGGGGGGGGGGGGGGGGGGGGGGGGGGGGGGGGGGGGGGGGGGGGGGGGGGGGGGGGGGGGGGGGGGGGGGGGGGGGGGGGGGGGGGGGGGGGGGGGGGGGGGGGGGGGGGGGGGGGGGGGGGGGGGGGGGGGGGGGGGGGGGGGGGGGGGGGGGGGGGGGGGGGGGGGGGGGGGGGGGGGGGGGGGGGGGGGGGGGGGGGGGGGGGGGGGGGGGGGGGGGGGGGGGGGGGGGGGGGGGGGGGGGGGGGGGGGGGGGGGGGGGGGGGGGGGGGGGGGGGGGGGGGGGGGGGGGGGGGGGGCATAGTTCGTAGGTTCGTCATGGTCTAGTAACATGACTTCCAGAACAGGATTATCGTACCACTCTGGTGCGGAACATACTCTGGTTGACCTACGAGATTCGGTAGTAACTTGATCTGAAGTTTCATGATCATCATCATTAGCTTCCTCACCAATTGGTGTAGGCATGACGGGAACTATTTTCTGTGATGAACTACTTTCCAATTCGAGTGAAGGTACAATTACCTCATCAAGTTCTACTTTCCTCCCACTCACTTCTTTCGAGAGAAATTCCTTCTCTAGAAAGGATCCATTCTTAGCAACAAATATCTTGCCTTCGGATCTGTGATAGAAGGTGTACCCAACAGTTTTTCTTGGGTATCCTATGAAGACGCACTTCTCCGATTTGAGTTCGAGCTTATCAGGCTGAAGCTTTTTCACATAAGCATCGCAACCCCAAACTTTAAGGAATAACAGCTTAGGTTTCTTGCCAAACCACAGTTCATACGGTGTCGTCTCAACGGATTTAGATGGTGCCCTATTTAACGTGAATGCAGCTGTCTCTAATGCATAACCCTAAAACGATAGTGGTAAATCGGTAAGAGACATCATAGATCGCATCATATATAATAAAGTACGGTTACGACATTCTGACACACCATTACGCTGTGGTGTTCCAGGTGGCGTGAGTTGTGAAACTATTCCACATTGTTTTAAATGAAGGCCAAACTCGTAACTCAAATATTCGCCTCCGCGATCAGATCGAAGAAACTTTATTTTTTTGTTACGATGATTCTCCACTTCACTCTGAAATTCTTTGAACTTTTCAAATGTGGGGGGGGGGGGGGGGGGGGGGGGGGGGGGGGGGGGGGGGGGGGGGGGGGGGGGGGGGGGGGGGGGGGGGGGGGGGGGGGGGGGGGGGGGGGGGGGGGGGGGGGGGGGGGGGGGGGGGGGGGGGGGGGGGGGGGGGGGGGGGGGGGGGGGGGGGGGGGGGGGGGGGGGGGGGGGGGGGGGGGGGGGGGGGGGGGGGGGGGGGGGGGGGGGGGGGGGGGGGGGGGGGGGGGGGGGGGGGGGGGGGGGGGGGGGGGGGGGGGGGGGGGGGGGGGGGGGGGGGGGGGGGGGGGGGGGGGGGGGGGGGGGGGGGGGGGGGGGGGGGGGGGGGGGGGGGGGGGGGGGGGGGGGGGGGGGGGGGGGGGGGGGGGGGGGGGGGGGGGGGGGTCGAGATTCAACAAAAATAGACCACTCTTCAAGGGTGCATGACCATAAAAGATTTTACTCATATAAATAGAATAACCATTATTCTCTGATTTAAATGAATAACCGTCTTGCATCAAACAAGATCCAGATATAATGTTCATGCTCAACGCTGGACCAAATAACAATTATTCAGGTCTAAAACTAATCCCGAAGGTAGATGTAGAGGTAGCGTGCCGACGGTGATCACATCAACCTTGGAACCATTCTCGACGCGCATCATCACCTCGTCCTTAGCCAATCTTCGTTTAATCCGTAGTCCCTGTTTTGAGTTACAAATATGAGCAACCGAACCGGTATCAAATACCCAGGCACTACTACGAGCATAGTAAGGTACACATCAATAACATGTATATCAAATATACCTTTGTTCACTTTGCCATCCTTCTTATCCGCCAAATACTTGGGGCAGTTCCGCTTCCAGTGACCAGTCCCTTTGCAGTAGAAGCACTCAGTTTCAGGCTTGGGTCCAGACTTGGGCTTCTTCCCAGGAGTGACAACTTGCTTGCCATTCTTCTTGAAGTTCCCCTTCTTTCCCTTGCCCTTTTTCTTGAAACTAGTGGTCTTGTTAACCATGAACACTTGATGCTCTTTCTTGATTTCTACCTCCGCAGCTTTGAGCATAGCGAAGAGCTCAGGAATTGTCTTATTCATCCCTTGCATATTATAGTTCATCACGAAGCCTGGGGGGGGGGGGGGGGGGGGGGGGGGGGGGGGGGGGGGGGGGGGGGGGGGGGGGGGGGGGGGGGGGGGGGGGGGGGGGGGGGGGGGGGGGGGGGGGGGGGGGGGGGGGGGGGGGGGGGGGGGGGGGGGGGGGGGGGGGGGGGGGGGGGGGGGGGGGGGGGGGGGGGGGGGGGGGGGGGGGGGGGGGGGGGGAAATATTAACTTCAATTCCTGGAACATCTCATATGCTCCATGACGTTCAAAACGTCTTTGAAGTCCCGATTCTAAGCCATAGAGCATGGCACACTGAACTATAGAGTAGTCAACAGACCGCGTTTGCCAGACGTTCAAAGCGTCTACATTAGCGGGAGGGGGCTTGTCACCTAGCGGTGCATCAAGGACATAATTCTTCTGTGCAGCAATGAGGATAATCCTTAAGTTACGGACCCAGTCCGTGTAGTTGCTACCATCATCTTTCAACTTTAGCTTTCTCTAGGAACGCATTAAAATTCAAGGGAACGGTAGCACGGGCCATTGATCTACAACATAGATATGCAAAAACTATCAGGACTAAGTTCATGATAAATTAAGTTTAATTAATCATATTACTTAAGAACTCCCACTTAGATAGACATCCCTTGAGTCATCTAAATGATCACGTGATCCATATCAACTAAACCATGTTCGATCATCACGTGAGATGGAGTAGTTTTCAATGGTGAACATCTCTATGTTGATCATATCTACTATATGATTCACGTTCGACCTTTTGGTCTCCAGTGTTCCGAGGCCATGTCTGTACATGCTTGGCTCGTCAATATTAACCCGAGTATTCCGCATGTGCAAAACTGTCTTGCACCCGTTGTATGTGAACGTAGAGCTTATCACACCCGATCATCACGTGGTGTCTCGGCACGACGAACTGTCGCAACGGTGCATACTCAGGGAGAACACTTATACCTTGAAATTTTAGTGAGGGATCATCTTATAATGCTACCGCCGTACTAAGCAAAATAAGATGCATAAAAGATAAACATCACATGCAATCAAAATATGTGACATGATATGGCCATCATCATCTTGTGCCTTTGATCTCCATCTCCAAAGCACCATCATGATTTCCATCGTCACCGGCTTGACACCTTGATCTCCATCGTAGTGTCGTTGCCGTCTCGTCAACTATTGCTTCTACAACTATCGCTAATGCATAGTGATAAAGTAAAGCAATGACATAGCGATTGCATTTCATACAATAAAGCGACAACCATAAGGCTCCTGCCAGTTGCCGATAACTTTTACAAAACATGATCATCTCATATAATAATGTACTCCCTCCGTTCCTAAATATTTGTCTTTCTAGAGATTTCAACAAGTGACTACATACAAAGCAAAATGAGTGAATCTATACTCTAAAATATGTCTATATACATTCGTATGTGGTAGTCCATTTGAAATCTTTAAAAAGACAAATATCTAGGAACGGAGGGAGTATATCACATCATGTCTTGACCATATCACATCACAACATGCCCTGCAAAAAAAAGTTAGACGTCCTCTACTTTGTTGTTGCAAGTTTTACGTGGCTGCTACGGGCTTCTAGTAAGAACCGTTCTTACCTACGCATCAAAACAACAACGATGTTTCGTCAAGTTTGCTGTTTTAACCTTCAACAAGGACCGGCCATAGTCAAATTCGATTCAACTAAAGTTGGAGAAACAGACACCCGCCAGCCACCTTTATGCAAAACAAGTTGCATGTCTGTCGGTGGAACCGGTCTCATGAACGTGGTCAAGTAAGGTTGGTCCGGGCCGCTTCATCCAACAATATCGCCGAATCAAAATAAGACGTTGGTGGTAAGCAGTATGACTATCATCGCCCACAACTCTTTGTGTTCTACTCGTGCATATCATCTACGCATAGACCTGGCTCTGATACCACTATTGGGAAACGTAGCATGTAATTTCAAAAAAAATCTACGCTCACGCGAGATCTATCTAGGATATGCATAGCAACGAGAGGGGGAGAGTGTGTCCACGTACCCTTGTAGATCGAAAGCGGAAGCGTTAGCTTAACGCGGTTGATGTAGTCGAACGTCTTCTCGATCCAACCGATCTAGCACCGAACGTACAGCACCTCCAAGTTCTGCACACGTTCAGCTCGATGACGTCCCTCGAACTCTTGATCCAGCAAAGTGTCTAGGAAGAGTTTCGTCAGCACGACGGCGTGGTGACGGTGATGGTGAAGTGATCCGCGCAGGGCTTCACCTAAGCACTACGACAATATGACCGGAGGAGTAAACGGTGGAGGGGGCACCGCACACGGCTAAGAACAATTGATGTGTCCTTGAGGTGCCCCCCCGCCCCCGTATATAAAGGAGGGAGAGGGGAGGAGGCCGGCCTAGGGGCGCCCCAAGTGGGAGGAGTCCCACTTGGGCTCCTAGTCCAATTCGGCCCCCCTTCCTTTTATCGGAGGGGGAAAGGGGGAAGGAGAGGGAGAAGGAGAAGGAAAGGGGGGCGCGCCCCCTCCCCTAGTCCAATTCGGACTCCTCCCTTGGGGGGGCGCGCGCCACCCCTTGTGGGCTGGCTTGCCTCCCTCCTATGGCCCATATGGCCCATATCTTCCCCCGGGGGGTTTCGGTAACCCCCCAGGTACTCCGATACGTACCTGATACATTCCGAAACACTTCCGGTGTCCGAATACTATCTTCTAATATATCAATCTTTACCTCTCGACCATTTCGAGACTCCTTGTCATGTCTGTGATCTCATCCGGGACTCCGAACAATGTTCGGTCACCAAATCACATATAACTCATAATACAAATCGTCATCGAACGTTAAGCGTGCGGACCCTACGGGTTCGAGAACTATGTAGACATGACCGAACACCTCTCCGGTCAATAAACAACAGCGGAACCTGGATGCTCATATTGGTTCCTACATATTCTACGAAGATCTTTATCGGTCAAACTGTAATGACAACATACGTCATTCCCTTTGTCATCGGTATGTTACTTGCCCGAGATTCGATCGTCGGTATCTTCATACCTAGTTCAATCTCGTTACCGACAAGTCTCTTTACTTGTTCTGTAATACATCATCCCTCAATTAACCCATTAGTCACATTGCTTGCAAGGCTTATCATGATGTGTATTACCGAGAGGGCTCAGAGATACCTCTCCGATACTCGGAGTGACAAATCCTAATCTCGATCTATGCCAACCCAACAAACACCTTCGGAGATACCTATAGAGCATCTTTATAATCACCCAGTTACATTGTGACGTTTGATAGCACACAAGGTATTCCTCCGGTATCCGGGAGTTGCATAATCTCATAGTCAAAGGAATATGTGTAAGTCATGAAGAAAGCAATAGCAATAAAACTTAACGATCATTATGCTAAGCTAACGAATGGGTCTTGTCCATCACATCATTCTCCTAATGATGTGATCCTGTTCATCAAATGACAACACATGTCTATGGTTAGGAAACTTAACCATCTTTGATTAACGAGCTAGTCTAGTAGAGGTATACTAGGGACACTATGTTTTGTCTATGTATTCACACATGTATCAAGTTTCCGGTTAATACAATTCTAGCATGAATAATAAACATTTATCATGATATAAGGAAATATAAATAACAACTTTATTATTGCCTCTAGGGCATATTTTCTTCACATTCTTGATCTTCAGATATGAAGGTCTTGTGATTAATTTCCAAGTTGCACATGCAGTGCACACGAAATCCAAGGATTTGGGGAAATTAGCAACCGTTATGTTGTGTCCAGTTGAACCATCAATAATTTTTCTCATCATCCCCACACCAGGATGACCCAGGCGATCATGCCATATCTTGAACTTGTCAAGATTTTGAAGAATTATTTTGTATGCCAAATGTTGCTCTGGCTTGATGTATGTGTAATACAATCCAGAAGATAGAGCAGGCAGTCTCTCAAGGGTTTCCTTGTCGGATCCCTTATGCTGAGTTATGAGCAGGCTTTCAACCGCATTGTCTTCATGAGTTTCAATGTGGTAGCCATTCATGCGGATATCCTTAAAACTCAACATGGTACGAGTTGAATCCGGATACAATAAAGGCTCCTGGATTTCAAGTTTTGTACCATTCGAGAGTGTAAATGTGGCTTGACCAGAACCAACAATTACCGCGTCATGACCACCAATTGTCTTAACACTTCCCTTACTCTTTTTGAGACTTCGGAAGTATTTAACTTCCCGTAGAATTGTGTTAGAGGCACCACTGTCCACTAAACAAACTTCCTCCTCCATTGGATTGTTTCTCAAAGTTTTCTATAGAGTAAAAGAATAAAATTCATTATTTATTCAATCTCATATAGAATTAACACATACATTACAAACTATGTATGTTTGCTACATATTATAATACATTATGTTTAAGGACATAATTATTACAATACCATATGTCCGAGGACATAATTATTTTACAACACACAATATAAATAAGGACATATCACAATACTTATGACATTATTGGAAGATCAAAGCATATCTCCGTATATGTCATTAGTAGAAGTGAAATCCACCATGTCATCAATAGTAAGTGGTGGTCCTTCCTTTTGCTGAGCCTGATCTTGGTTCTCCATGTTGTCATGAACTTCGTTCTGATGAACGCCTTGAGAACTTTCAATCATTGGACCAGTGAAGTGAGCTTCGTACTGGTTCCCTTGAGCCTTCTTGCCCTTGCCAATTGATTGTTGATACAACGTCACCAAATGCTTTGAAGTAGTACACTTCCTTGCATGATGAGTAGTACAACCACATCTGTAGCAAGCTTGAGAGCTGCTACCCTTATCATTTTTCTTAAAATGATTCTTGCCCTTTTGTACTCCATTGCTATTCTGATTCTCATTGCGTCTCCACTTTCCTTTAAACTTCCTATGGTTCCTTTTGGAACCACGGGACTTCTAAGTATTCTGAGAATTGAAATGTGCTTCAGGCAGCGGCAGTGTTCTCGTTGGACGGGACATATTATTCTTATCGAGAATTTCACTGTGCTTTTCTGCCTGAAGAAGTGCATATATCAACTCAGGATGCTTCTTTTTTTTTTGAACCGGGCTTTACCCCTTTCCATTGCAAATGAACGGAAATACATCAGTTCCGAAGACATCCAGAGAGGGAGGAAAGAGGGGAAAGCGAGTTCAAGCACTACCAGGAAACCCACCGCATTCGCCCGACATCGTGACGAATGCTATGGGGCGAAAACCTGAGTAGCACTACAAGTTCAGCAGAGACAAAACGAGACAATTACACCACCGACCAGAAAAGGAAGTACCAAACACTACAGACTGAGACCAACGGCTAGCACAACCCAAATGTATAATGTAACCAGGCGCAGCACAATCTCCCCGCGTCCATCATTCGCCAATGATCGGCCGTCTGACAGCGTCGCACATCTTCATCAGCTGCATCGTGTTAGCCCTGATAGTATCAGCTCCCGCGCGCAGTTCCTTAGCGTCTTCCCCCTGATGCAGCCCTGTCCAGTAAAGCAAAAACGAACACATGGAGAAAACTATCTCAAAAGGTGTTTTGATCAGCTTCTTCTCAAAAGTTGCACGGTTACGAGCGAGCCAAATTGCCCAACAAGTAGCCGCAAGGCCCACCGTATAGAACTTCTCACCACCAGGGAGAAAAGCATAGCACCAAGCAAAAAACTGCCAGTAATTGTTGGGACAACTATCAGTCCCCAACGTCACCCCAATGGAGCGCCAAACACACTTAGCAACGGGGCAAGTAAAGAACAGATGCTGAGAGCTCTCAACATCCTTGCAAAAAGAGCAACTGGGATTGCCTGGCCATTTTTTCCTACGCATCACTTGTCTAGTAAGTACAGCATCCTGTGATACTTGCCAAAGAAAGATTTTAATCTTGAGAGGTAGTTTAGCTCTCCAGATCCATCTATAATGGCACCCACTAAGGGGGCTCTCCAGCCATTTATACACTGATTTGGTAGAAAACTTACCATTATGATTTAACCCCCAAGTAACCCTGTCATTATTACTGGTAAGTGATAACGCGTTGATAGTGTCACGCATCTCACCCCATTGCACAGCTAAATCAGGCGTCAGCCTATGCCGAAAGAAAGTGTTCTCTACTGCATGGCAAAACTTCTCAACCGTACACCCAGGGTTATTACAGATCGAGAACAGTTGTGGGTAGCGCTCTTGGAATGGAGGCATTCCATTAATAGGGTCCACCCAAACCCGAGCCAAATTACCAGATTCTATGTTAATCTTCCTCCCCACCATGTACACCTCTTTAACCTTCAGCAGAGCTTTCCAGCATGGCGAATCCGAAAACCTGGGACCAACCTCAGCAACAGTTTTGTTTCTAAGATAACGAGCACACACTATATCTTGCCAGACCCCATTTTGAGTCTCGAGCTTCCACCACCATTTCACCATCAAACTAATATTTTGTTTTCGGAGGTCCTTGACCCCCAGCCCACCTTTATCTTTAGACCTACAGATCTTGTTCCACCTGATTAGGTGGTATCTCCTTTTTTTATTACACCCCTGCCAGAAAAATCTCCGTCTATGTTTATCAAGCTTTTCAATGAACGTTTTATTCATGAGCCACATAGACATATGGAAAATAGACAGTTGGGTGAGAACAGAATCAAGCAAAGTGAGTCTGCCCCCCATTGACGCAGCATTGCCTATCCAGGCCTCAAACCTTTTTAGATATTTGACAATGATGAACTCCCAGTCAGAGTTTCTAAGGTTGGTGTAGCTGACTGGCATCCCCAAATATTTAATCGGGAAACTGCCAATATCGCAATTAAAGAGCTCTGCATACTCTCTAATAATATTTTCATCTCCACCAATCGTTAGTATCTCACTCTTCTGGAAATTTACTTTGAGGCCAGACATCATTTCAAACATGTAGAGCAGCAACTTCAGGTTAACTGCTTTTTCCACATTACGTTCCATACAGATAATGGTATCATCCGCATACTGCAGTACTGCGACCCCATCAGGGATCAAGTCCAGGGCTAGACCAACAATCAACTTGTTTTTTTGTGCATTTTTGATCATTTTGGTCAAACACTCAGCAGCAAGATTAAAGAGGAAAGGGGAGTGGGGATCCCCCTGTCGCACCCCTTTAGCACTCTGAAAGTATGGCCCAACATAGTTGTTGAGTTTGATACTAACCGTGCCATTGTGTAGAATTTGTTTAACCCAACCACACCAGGTTTCACTAAAACCTCGTAGTCTATGACATTCCAGAAGGAAGTCCCAATTAACTTTGTCGTAGGCCTTTTCAAAGTCGAGTTTCAACACAATACCCACCCTTTTTTTTGCATGTGTGTAATTAAGGATTTCATGCAGAGATAACACCCCATCCATGATATTTCTCCCTTTCACAAAAGCATTATGGGCGGGGCTAATCAATTTTTCAGTATATTTTTCAACCCTATGATCCATGGCTTTGGTGATTAATTTGTATGGGCATCTTAGGAGGCAGATAGGTCTAAACTGCTGAATTTTATCAGCTCCCGAAACTTTAGGCAGGAGTGTGATCACCCCATAGTTGAACCGTTGAACATCCAGCGTCCCATTATGGAAATGTTTAAATAAGGACATGATATCCCCCTTCACAATCTCCCAACAGGCTTGATAAAACTCCACTGGAATATTATCCGGTCCCGGAGCTCTGTTGGGAGCCATGGCAAAAAGAGTTCCCCTCACTTCTTCCTCCGTGAACTCACGGCATAGGTCCTTATTATCCTCCTCATTCAACCTTTCATCCTCTGACCAAGTATCAGGGTCCAAATGGAACTGATTACCTGGTGCTGGACCAAACAGATTCTTATAATAATCCGTGGCATGGGCAATCAAGTTGTCCGTACCCACTATCTCCACATCCCCAGCTTTCAAAGAATGAATGGTATTTTTGCGTTTGTGACCATTAGCAATCTTGTGAAAGTAGTCAGTATTTAGGTCCCCTTTTAAAAGCCAACGCTCATGAGACTGCTGGAGCCAGTAAATCTCTTCGTTTACCAAAAGCTCATGAAGCTCAAAGCAAACATCGATTTTCCTGCTATACAGCTCAGGCAACAGGGGTCCTAGTTCCTCCAACTCCTCCAGCTCGGCAAGCTCCAACCTGAGCTCTTCTTTGATCTTTCTGTTATGCCCAAATTTGTCTGAACCCCAGCCCTTAAAATAGGTCTTAAATCTTTTAAGTTTTATATTCAGGATATCAATGGGGTCTGAGGAGAACACCCTCCTCCCCCAAATTTCACTAACCAGCAGCAAAAAGCGATCATCCTTGATCCAGGAGAGATCGAAACGAAACTTGCGGGGTTTGGGGGCCTCCCGGCCCTCCTCCCCCGAAGCAAGCAGCAGGGGGTTATGGTCCGAGATCTCACGCACCAATTTTCTTACAGAAACTAGGGGAAATAAGTCCTCCCAGCCCTCTGACATCAGAATGCGGTCAAGCTTTTCCAAGGTTGGGTGGGCCTGATTATTTGTCCAAGTGTATTTGCCCCCACTAATATGGATTTCTCTGAGTGCCAGGGAATTAATGATGGAATTAAAGAGGTCTGAGGATTTATGGCTCGTCATTTTTTTGTTCTTCTCCCCTGGGTGCCTAAGAATATTGAAGTCCCCACCTACTATATATGGGATTTGCATACCACTGCACATGGCAGCCAGTTCAAGCAAAAATTCCTCCTTGAACTCATCATGGGCCGATCCATAAACCACCATTAAACCCCACTTACTATTCTTTTTCTTGTCACTAAGGGTAACTTGGAGAATATACTTGCCTTTGTTGCAAGACACAATTTCTAGGGTATCTTGTCGAACCCCACACAGGATGCCTCCTGACTTTCCTTCAGATGGAATCCAGTTCCATTTGAAAAGATCAAAGGGGTCTATTCTCCTCAAACATTTAGGAGGAAAATCTTTTTTCATGGTCTCTTGAAGACCCAGGAAGTCTAGGGAATGGTCACTAATCATATCAGAGAGGCAGGTGGCCATCCCTTTCTTGCCCACCCCTCTGCAGTTCCAGATGAGGCCTCTCATCTGGAACGTTTTTTATGAAATTGGGATCTAGTAGCCCTACCAGGAGGCATTGTAGGGCTACCCACCATCACCTCAGAAGTTAGATCCTTCTTTTGGCTTCTAGTCACAGGTCTAGGAAGCTTGACAACAGATTTTCGTTTGGATCTTCTCCTAGTTCTCCCAGAGGCCTCTCTTTCATGAACAATCTCATCTTGGTCCAGCCAAGATAGATTAACAGGGGCCATCTTACCCATCTCATTAGTGACAAAAATGTTATCCTCACATTCCTGTTTATTGTTCATAAGATCATTTTTCTCATCTAAGTTTCTTCTAGCACATTCAAGTTCTCTAAGCATATCAATACAAGTAAAATCATTATCAGGAATGCAAACCCCCATATTAGTAGCCCTACTAATTAGATCAGAATCAGATAGAGCAGCAAAGGAATTTTTGTATGCATTTTGTTCGTTACCTTCTAAGTTTTTCTTGCAAACGAGCTTGACAGCCTTTGCTTCCACGTGTTCCTGCATACCTTGCAAGTTACGTTTGCTGAATCTATGCAACTCCTCAGGAGCAAGTGGAGGAGTGAGGATCATCTCGTCATTGCAATCAGGAGAGGGAAGTTGTACCACATAGTCATTGGATATCTTCATTTTAGGATCCACCTCCCCAACCACCTCCATAACCTGAGAAGAATTGGTTACTACCTCAGCAAATGATAACTTAGTGTGATTAGCAGGGGATTCATTCACCTGTACAACATGTGCAGGAACCTTCTGCTCAACAGACGTATGAGTCAGAGCAGGCTGCATAGGAACCAGCCAGTCTGAGGTGCCATGGATCTCCCCTTGTCCAGATTCTTCATGATCTCTAGCCATAGACTCAATGAGTAAAGTGCTATCAACCTCACTATCAGAAGAGAAAGACACCTCATTCTCCTGAGGTAGCAAACGACAGGTTTTGCCACCATGGGATGAGGGTCCAGTTTTTCCATGATCCGGCACCCCAGGATTCTCATCGCTTTTTTCATGTTCAGTACGTTTGCGTTTCGGTGTTTGATCAGGCCTATTTGTATCACCTTTAGACACAACAGTATCAGTGCCCTCATTAACAGGGTTTCTCACCAGAACCTCCTCCACTTCATAAGTGAATCTATAGAAACGACCTCCCAACATTCCTTCAGCTGATGTAGGAAGTTGGTCCACGAAGCGACATCCAATCTTAGCTCTAACTGAAGAGGGGCGATTGATAGTAGACATATCTACCTCCAGAGTGACCCCCACCAGCCCCCCAGCGTAGGCAACAGTTTTGTCACAGCGCTTGTTGGGAGGGATCCTCCCTATTCTAACCCAAGCCACTTCCAGTAAACCATCAGAGTCAATATCATCCGACCAGGGGGAGAATTTAACACTCACCCCACATTTCTTAAGCTTGATAAACTCGACAAACAGAGCACGGTCTACCTCTCTGGGATTAGGCATTCTCATGACAAACTTTTGGGGAGCGAAGAACCTGGCAGAACAGCGCCACCCCTGTCCTACATACACACTCAGCTCATGTTCAATATCTTTAGTAGGTGCAGAACCCTCTATGATAGTAACAACCACATTGTAAATTCGCTCTCTGGTCTGCCTATCAACACTAAAATCAGGAATAAAGTGGAACCCCTGCCCTTTACTTTGAAAAGCACACATCACAGGAAGGCATTCCCAGGGGATGAACTCAGTACAGACAGGAGATAGATGCCCCTTTTTCTTGCATCGATCACAGACAGCATGAGGGCAGTAAGCAGTATAGTGCCCTGCCAGATTACAGATCTGACAGGGACCAGGGGCTGGAACAACATTACCAGCGTGCGCAGGGGGGTCGCAGGCCCGAGATGGCGAAGTGTTCTTGCCAGTAGCACGGGATGATTTGTCATCTCCCTGGCGAGGTGGCGCAGCTCGTGCACCCCTGGTCTCCGTCTCTCCACGGGAAGTATTTGCGCCGTCGTCATCCCCTCCCCACCGATCCCGGCGAGGAGGAACGACCTGCCTGCCCTCCGCCGCCTCCTCCCACTTGTCGAATCCGGATTCCCCAGATCCAGAAGCCCTGTTCGAAGAGGAATCCCCCGTCACCATCTTGCGTTTCCAAACATTGGATTCACGGCCGCGGCCACGACCGCCACCACGGTCGAAACGACCCGCGCCACGGCCCTGCCTGCCTGCACCGAATCCATCTCTCATCTTGCCACCTCTGCTTACAGGATCTGACGGATCTGGTGGAGGAGGAGGAGGAGGGGGAGGGGAGGCAACAACTTGTGCAAATGATCTAGTATCACCACGAACTTTTCCCTCCCACCAAGAGAAATCACGACGAACCCTAGAACTGGTGCGCGGCGCGTCCCAAAAGTGGGAGAGACATTCGTCTAGATCCAAAATGGGGGAAATGGGAGTGGACACATATTTTATACCAACATCTTCCGTCGGAACCCTAGGCCCGGGTGGATCATGGCGGTCGGATCCCCTCCCCACCACGTGGCGGCCATCAATCTCCAGTTGGACCAGTCTACACCCCAGCAGGCCTGCCCCATCCGTCAGAGGCGGCGGAGGCGGTCCACGCCCCAACAGGCCTGCCCCATCCGTCAGAGGCGGCGGCGGCGGTGGACGTGGCCATGGATCGCGCAAGGGGACCCCAACCGCACCCGGTGCGCGCCCCGCGTGACACACAGCACTGCATCGCGGCCCGACCGCCGCGACGATCGCCGGAAACCTATCACGAACCCTAGCAAAATGACAAGGGAATGAAACAATCTCACCGATGCCGATCGTCTCGCCCTCCCGGAGGAACCTCGCGTCCACCGTGACTCCAGCAGCGTCGAGGAGAACGATCCGGAGCGCATCCTTCCTGAGCCAGAGCACGCCGTCGACGAGCGAGGTCCGACGCGCGGCCTCGATGTCGACCGCGAACGTCACCGTCCAACGCTCGTCCGCAGAGTCGGTGGAGGACGACGTGGTCGCCGACCAGGGCGCGGGCGCGGCCATCCCTCCCTTTTTTTAGTTGATCTTTGTTTTCCATCCATCCCTCTCTTTGTTTTCTCAGGATGCTTCTTGTATTTCTGCTGATGATGTTGTTAAGCAAGAATCCTCATATTAGGATGGAAAGTAGAAAGTGTCTTTTCAATGAGATCTGCATCGGAAACTGCACTGTTGCAGAATCTCAACTTAGAGTTGATTTGATGCACGGCAGAATTGTATGCTGCAACAGACTTAAAATCCTGGAAACGGATTAGTGCCCATTCTCTTTGTGCTTCAGGCAACATCACTGACCTTTGTTGATCATAACGCTCCTTTAAGGAGTTCCACAGTGATAGAGGACTTTCCTCCATCATGTACTCTTCTTTCAGAGCAGGATCAAGGTGGTGTCGAATGAAGTGCAAAGAAGCATCCTTTGCCGTATCTGCAATAGCAGGAGCACCTTGAGTAGGTGTGGTTATAGTGCTGATCAGATTTTTGGCCGCCAAGTTAATCTTGACATCCATGGCCCAGGTCAGATAGTTTCTGCCATCAATGGCAAGCTCAGCAAATTCCTTCTTGGATATGTCAGCCATATCCTGCATGAAAATATCATGCACATTAATTTACACTCATGTAAATTAATTGTGTGTAAAATAAAATGCTTGATTCAAGTATAAAGGTCTAGGAAAAGCCTAAACGACCCAAAATATGACTTTCTACAAAAGATAATCACCATAAAATGGCGTAGATCTTTGTTTTGTAGAACACATAGAGGTAATCACCACCAAGTGGCGTAGACACTCATATGGCAATTTGCATGCCATAATATGTGTGCTTTCGTTTTTGCTTTGAGGTAATCACTACTAAGTAGCGTAGACCTTATTCTTATGGTACTTTGTACAACCTTGTGTTTAATTAAAACACTTTGAAGGTAATCACCAGATGGTGTAGACCTCACAGTTGTGAACAAAGCTATATATTGCCATAAGTGCAATCCATAAGATATGTGCAAAAACTGAAAGTAGTCATATAATTTTCAAGCATAATCAACATGTAGCAATTAAAAATTGCATCCATAAAAACATGTCGACATTCATAAGCAGACATTACATAGTACTATGTTAGAAAATACTAACAAACACTTATGTACAAAACTGAAAAAGCTAGAAGCTAATCAGAAAAGAAAACGAAAAATAATGGCAATAGGCTAGCACAGTGCAGCCTACTTACCGTGGCTAAGCCACTTTTTTATTTTCGTTTTTGATTCTTTTTTTTTTCTTGCTGCGTGCCCAACTAGCCAACTAGGCCTAGTGGGATGGCTATACCACAGCCTGTACGCACTGGTGGATGTATAAGGGAGGCGACGGGCATCTCGTTCCCATCGACTAAATCATCCCCAATCCAAACTACAGCGGCGGCCATTAGCACCACCACCACCATTTTCCACCGGGCTTTCTCACTGGCGCGAAGTAGAAGGCCCCGGCGCGGCCTCCTCCTCCTTCTCCTCCTCGGAAGAAGATCCTCGATGGAGGTACGTCCCAGGGGCGACGCCATTGGAGTGACCATTCGCCAGCCCGAGATTCACCGCGCGGCTGCGCTGCAGCACGGCGCGTGGCACTATGTGCCAGCGGCGAGGCGACGACGGGCCGATGGAGCTGCTCGCCCAGTTGTCGAAGACGTCCCCGAGCGCAGCAGCCCGCGCGGGGAGGCGCAGCGCGGGGCTAGCGCTCGACGAAGAAGCCCCAGCGGCCACTGCCTCGTGCGCCGGCGTCGGAGACGGAAGACGCGGGGAGACCGGCTGTGCGGGCTCCGCGGGCGGCACGAGCGGCGCAGGCTCGGCCTCCTCCTGGACCTCGTAGTCCTGTGGCGGAGGTGGCTGCAGGACTATCCATGGTCCCCAGCCGTGCACCGGGCACAGGCGTGGTGGTGGAGGGGCCGCTAGTTCCGGCTCAACGCCGACGGCGTTGACGTCCATTGCCTCGTCCGCGGGCTCCATTACTTCATCCGCGTACAGGTTTGGAGAGGCCGGTCCGGCAAGAATCCAGGCCGGGAGCGGCGCCGCCGCCGGCATGGCCGGTTCAGGCGGAGCATTAGAAGGCCCAGCACCATCGCGACCTTGGGCGCCATGTCCAAGACGTGGTCCACGGCGACGAAAACAGTTCCGGCGGCCTCCGAACCTGCGAAGATCACGGGCGTTGCGGTTGTGGCGGCGAAGACCGCCAACACCATGGCAACGGCGACGGCCCTGTCGACGTCAACCGCCGCTACGAACAAGGCGCAGGAAGAAGGACAGGAGACCACGAGGCATCCTCTTACCTTTTCCTTTCTTCCCTTCTAGTTCTCTTTTCCGGCGACTGTCGCCGGCGTGATTTGCCTATGCCTGCTCTGGGCAGAGACAAGTGCTGATAACGTGTACAAGAATGATTTGATCGAACCGGTACTATTCCATCAAGGATTACAGTTTATATACAAGCAGAGGGACGCGACTGAAAGGACGCGTCCATCGTGAGGGCGTGGGAGAACCGTCGCGTCGGTTGCCTGGCAAACCGCACGAGCAGTTTGTACAAGGGAGGATTATCTCTAATTACAGAATTAATTTAAATGCTAACAGCATGGACGGTTTCAGTACGCCGATTTGGGCCCAGAAGATCTCCATTTTGTTTTCTGCCTTTTTCCTCAATTTTTAATTTTTTTGCCTGCGTACTCTTTTATCTTCTATCTTTTTTCTTTTTCGCAGAAATCGTAGTACAAAATAAATAAGTAACATTACTAAACCGGGAAGCTTTCGATTTTTCTGGTTTTTTTGAATTTTTTTTGAGTCTACTGTTCGTATATACGCGGCAACATCGTCTTCAGTGAACAGTAACCGTTTTACGAACAGTAACCATCGATGAACAGTAGATACGTTGAACAGTACCTGCGCCTGCATATCACCACGCGTGAAAACAGTACGTCGGTGAACAGTGACGATGGTGAACAGTGCCTGCACATAACTTTTCCCCCCTTTCCCTGTGTTCTGAAACCACACATGAACAGTACTGTGGTGCGCAGCATCTACGCATGAATAGTTTTTTTGCTTTCTCTGTGTTCTGAATTTTTCCGTCGCGATAAACAGTGTTCCTTCTTCTAGAAAAAAAATTCCCAAAGAAAAAATATGCAATTTTTTTTTAAAAAGATATATTTTACACATCATTTCTCTCCCCTTCCTCCACCCTTATGTCCTTATATAGACAATTAGTATTTAGAATTTTTTTATACATCATTTCTCGACACCGACGTATCGATGTACAACATCGGCGTACTGATACACAGCCGTCTCAATCGTCTCCTAATTCTTTCAGATGATAGTGTTAACAGAGCACAAAAACAGTAAGTTGCAATCGTATATTTACACGAACAGTAATCCGTAGGAAAAATAAATTTTAGACCGATTACTGCCCATTTTTATAACGCAACATCAATTAAAAGTACATTAAAAATACCCGAACAATAATCAGACATTTTCTGAATTAACTCAGAACTACTAACCGAAACAGTAGACCAAATAAACCGAAACAACAACTCCGAATAACTCGGAGCAGTAAAACCAACGAAAACGGAAAAACACCTGAATAAGCCGAAAATATTAACCCACACAGATCATCAAACTGAAATAGTTACCGAATTTTAAACCAAAACAATACACTCGAATAAACCGAAAAAACTAAAAAAAACTACGCATTCACGTGAACAGAAATCCATAAGAAATATATTAAAAAAACCTAAAAAATTGGAACTCCTCCTCCCTAGATCCGAAACAGTAAAACCAGTGAAACGGACCAACACCGGAATAAACAAAAAACATTAGCCTACCTGAATCATAAACGAAAACAATATCTACTAACAAATACCCAAACAAAAAAAGGACATTATCGAAATGAATTCAGGACTACCCAAACAAAAAAAAGACATTATCGGAATGAATTCAGGACTACTAACAGAAACAATAGCCTAAATAAACCAAAACAACAACCCCGAATAAGCCGGAGCAACAAAACCAGCGAAAGTACTAATACTAAAGCGGGAAGGATTCCTTTTTTTTAAAGATTATTACTCATTTTCCGTTGCTGACAGTGAACAGTACCATCTGTGAACAGTAATCACCTATGAACGGTACTGTACACGCACAGTTATCGTCCGTGAACAGAAATCGCGGGTGAACCGTCATCCCGGATGAACATTACTTCTACTTAACCTGTTCTTCAAACAATCTGATTTTCTTGCCTTATTTCTTTTAGTTTTCATCGAAGAAAAATGCGCATGTTTTTAGTGAACAGTAGTGACAAACATTACCATATATGAACAACAACCGTCTGTGAACAGTAACCGCGGGTGAACAACTATCTCAGATGACCAGTACTTCTGCTTAACCAGTACTCCAAATAATCTGATTTTCTTTCCTTACTTCTTTTAGTTTTCACCGAAGAAAAAATACGCACGTTTTAAAAAAAATACTAGGATTTTTTTTACACATCATTTCCCTCCCCGTCTTCCACCCTTGCGTCCTTATATATAAATTTAGGATTTAAATTTTTTTATACATTATTTCTCAACACCGGCGTACAGATGCACAACCGTCTTAATCGTCTGCTGATTCTTTCCAATGATAGTGCTGCCAGGACACAAAAACGGTAGGCCACAACTGCAAAAAAAATCGAAACAGTAAAATTAGTGAAACAGAACAACACCTGAATAAACCGAAAGCATTAACCCACACGACTCATAAAACTAAAACAATAACCGAATTTGAAACAAAAACAATACAACCAAATAAACCGAAACATCTAAAAAAATAAAACATCACTACACATTCATGTGAACAGTAATTTAGAAGAAATATAAAAAAAACCCAAAAAAATGGGACTTCTCCTCCCTCGACATGAAACAATACCCAAATAAAGCAAAAACATTAACCCACCCGAACTATAAACCGAAACATTATCTACTAACAAATACCCGAACAAAAAAACAAACATTATACGACTAACTCAAGACTACTAACCGAAACAATAGTCCAAATAAACTGAAACAACAATCCCAAATAATCCGGAGTAGTAAAATCAATAAAACAGAACAATACCTAAATAAATCGAAAATATTAACCCACACGAACTATAAAACCGAAACAGTAACCAAATTTTAAACAAGAACAATACACCTGAATAAACCGGCACAAAAAAAAACAGCACTATGCATTCACGCGAACAGTAATCCAGAAGAAATATGGGGGGGGGGGGGGGGGGGGGGGGGGGGGGGGGGGGGGGGGGGGTATATATAAAAGAACTCCTCCTCCCTCAACCCATAACAGTAAAACCTGTAAAAAGGAACAATACCGAAATAAACCGAGAACATTAACCCACCCAAATCATAAACCGAAACAGTACATAAATTGTAACCCAGGACAATACATCCGAATAAACTGGAACAATAAAAACAGTAAACCAGCACCACGCATTCCCGTAAACAGTAATCCAAAAAAAAATGTTATTTTCTTGGTTATTTCGATAAAATATAGACAAAACCGGTCACGGGCGCGGCGTGCGCCGCGCTTTTTTCAGCGCTAGTATTCCTATGTGCTTTATGTTACAATGTCACACATGATATTCGGGACAAACCAAGGGTCGAGGCATGTGCAGCGCCGATGTTTCATATATATCAGCGGTTGTTTATGCGTTTGGAAAAAGAACATAAATGTATATCCATTTTATCATGTGAATTTGTATTTATCACTGATCATCCAATGTACATTTTTGGACGTATACATATAACGTGAACGTGCACGCGTTTGGATGTCAGCACGACGGCTGCACAGGGTGAAGTCATCCCATTGTTCTGTGGATTTGAAGCTTTCAAAATGATATTACTCTGAATTCATGTACCCGATTTATGATCCGTCTTCATCACTGGTCTGATCTCGAGGAGATCTTTGAATTTTGATCTCACATTTTGGTATATTTTGATGACTTTTTTTGGCTTCAACGTTTTGCCATTTGAAGATTAATGAATTTGCCATTGCGTCAGTACTGAAGTTGCCACGTGTCAACTTCTTTGAAAACGTTCGCCAAATCATGTAAGTGTGGAATCTAGTTTCAAAGCTCTCGTCGATACGAAGTCAACGGTGAAACAATTTGATAAATGAAAATTACGACTTAGGCTATTAAACATTTTAGATTACCAAACTATGTATTTGAAGTCATATAAATTTATCACCAACAGATCTAAGCCTAGTCACTACCCTTGTCAGGTCAAGCAAAACGGATGGGATGGCGAATAATAACATCCAGCATGTTAGCAGCACTAGTCGATTGTTCGTGTGTTGCAACCGGACATACATATTCTAGTCTCTGCTCCTAATGGAGCAGTTGGTAGTCTCGCTTCCAGGTTTTTTTTAGTCCCACCTCCCCTGGTTTTTTTTGGTACCTCCTCCCACCTCTGACTTATCCACCAGAAACCGAAAAAACCTCCTCCTGAGGCCCCAACCCGCACCCATCCACGTACCAAAAAAATAGACCTACGAAGGTTAACCAACGAAAAAAGACCTACGGTACGGTTTATTTTCGTCCCACCTCCCACCACCCCCGCCCACTGGTTTCTTATCCATTGGTTTATTTTTCTCTCCACTCTTTTGTTTAAAAAATCAACACTTTCCTAATGACAAAAGATCACGGATCTAACTTTCCTACCTTAGCCAAATCAACGAATCTCTCTCATTAATGCAATTTGCTTTAGGAAACAAATAATATATTCTTTCCTACCTTAGCCAAATCAACGGATCTCTCCCACTAATGCAATTTGCTTTAGGAAACAAATAATAGATTTTTTCCTACCTTAGCCAAATCAACGGATCTCTCTCATTAATGCAATTTGCTTTAGGGGGGGGGGGGGGGGGGGGGGGGGGGGGGGGGGGGGGGGGGGGGGGGGGGGGGGGGGGGGGGGGGGGGGGGGGGGGGGGGGGGGGGGGGGGGGGGGGGGGGGGGGGGGGGGGGGGGGGGGGGGGGGGGGGGGGGGGGGGGGGGGGGGTAAACCGGTTGAAAATAAACGGATCCTGTCTCACTCTTCACTTTCTTTACAATAAACTTCAGAATAGCAATCTTGGCGAGTGATCTCGACGGGGTTCAATCGGCGTGGCGCACCGCTGATTCTTCCAGGAGTGGGTGCTGAGAGGAAGGATCCCAAACCTCCATTGTCAATCGGCCAGAGCTGCATCGTCCTTTGGATCAGAGCGTGGACGGGATCAAGACGGTAGGGTTTGAGGAATTTGTAGGACATGAGGGTTTATGGTTGGCAGCACGAGAACTCACCCATATCTTGGCAGACGGCAGGCCCGAGGTGCGGTCGTGTTCATGCTTCGGGAGCTGCCACATGCTGTCCTCGCCGCCATCAGCGACACCACCGCCATCGCCTGTTGCCACCACTTCAGCGCCACGAGCGTGGGACCGAGGGACGAAGGGAAGGGAAGGAAGTGAATTGACGTACCTATGTTTGGTATATATCACACGAGGAATCAAAACTGGATGCACGTGAAAGCATAGAGATGGGAGAGGAGGACAGAGGAAGGGAAGGGCAAGAGGAACCTGAGGATGTGCGATGAAGGAGCGATGCCAAAACATCACAAAGGGGGACCCGTAGCTCGTCACGTAGCGCGGCCGCCTCATTGCCGGCTGCCACCCCGCGCTACCGCCTCCGTGCGCAGGTTCCGTTCGTGGAGCGTGAGGAGCGCATGACCTGCCTTCACCGCGGCCTGGTCCTCCCCACTATCGTGAAGCTCGCCCGCATCGCCGCCCCAATTGCTCAGGATGACGGATGAAGATCCTGCAACAGCGACGTGGGTGAGGGATGCAGCCGACGATGGAGGGATGATTTTCGTGGCTAAACCCTCCCTATCAAAATAACTACTTAAAAAAGGCAAAGATCGATGCATTAGGAAAATTAGGATTTGGAATTGATTGTCATAAAACAAAATTTTATTAATTGATAACGTGCTATCGGTACATGCCCGTTTATAACGTGTCTAGTTAGGAAACTTTGGAAAAGTTAGGAAAGTTTTTATTGTGAGGGTAAAAAAATCAATGTGAGGAGATATGGTGGTGGGATATGAGACGAAAATAAACCGGACGAAAATAAACCAGACGAAATATAACCAGACGAAAATAAACCGTGGACGCAATCCTACCAACTGCTCCATTAGGAGTAGAGATACTGCAGGTTTAACGGGGGGGGGGGGGGGGGGGGGGGGGGGGGGGGGGGGGGGGGGGGGGGGGGGGGGGGGGGGGGGGGGGGGGGGGGGGGGGGGGGGGGGGGGGGGGGGGGGGGGGGGGGGGGGGGGGGGGGGGGGGGGGGGGGGGGGGGGGGGGGGGGGGGGGGGGGGGGGGGGGGGGGGGGGGGGGGGGGGGGGGGGGGGGGGGGGGGGGGGGGGGGGGGGGGGGGGGGGGGGGGGGGGGGGGGGGGGGGGGGGGGGGGGGGGGGGGGGGGGGGGGGGGGGGGGGGGGGGGGGGGGGGGGGGGGGGGGGGGGGGGGGGGGGGGGGGGGGGGGGGGGGGGGGGGGGGGGGGGGGGGGGGGGGGGGGGGGGGGGGGGGGGGGGGGGGGGGGGGGGGGGGGGGGGGGGGGGGGGGGGGGGGGGGGGGGGGGGGGGGGGGGGGGGGGGGGGGGGGGGGGGGGGGGGGGGGGGGGGGGGGGGGGGGGGGGGGGGGGGGGGGGGGGGGGGGGGGGGGGGGGGGGGGGGGGGGGGGGGGGGGGGGGGGGGGGGGGGGGGGGGGGGGGGGGGGGGGGGGGGGGGGGGGGGGGGGGGGGGGGGGGGGGGGGGGGGGGGGGGGGGGGGGGGGGGGGGGGGGGGGGGGGGGGGGGGGGGGGGGGGGGGGGGGGGGGGGGGGGGGGGGGGGGGGGGGGGGGGGGGGGGGGGGGGGGGGGGGGGGGGGGGGGGGGGGGGGGGGGGGGGGGGGGGGGGGGGGGGGGGGGGGGGGGGGGGGGGGGGGGGGGGGGGGGGGGGGGGGGGGGGGGGGGGGGGGGGGGGGGGGGGGGGGGGGGGGGGGGGGGGGGGGGGGGGGGGGGGGGGGGGGGGGGGGGGGGGGGGGGGGGGGGGGGGGGGGGGGGGGGGGGGGGGGGGGGGGGGGGGGGGGGGGGGGGGGGGGGGGGGGGGGGGGGGGGGGGGGGGGGGGGGGGGGGGGGGGGGGGGGGGGGGGGGGGGGGGGGGGGGGGGGGGGGGGGGGGGGGGGGGGGGGGGGGGGGGGGGGGGGGGGGGGGGGGGGGGGGGGGGGGGGGGGGGGGGGGGGGGGGGGGGGGGGGGGGGGGGGGGGGGGGGGGGGGGGGGGGGGGGGGGGGGGGGGGGGGGGGGGGGGGGGGGGGGGGGGGGGGGGGGGGGGGGGGGGGGGGGGGGGGGGGGGGGGGGGGGGGGGGGGGGGGGGGGGGGGGGGGGGGGGGGGGGGGGGGGGGGGGGGGTCTTTTGTATGTTAGGAAATTAGTGGTTTGCAAGGAAAGAGTGGAGAGAAAAAGAACCAATGCGACCACGTATAGATTCCATAATAAATTAATTAGGTCCATAACGGGATTTGTTTGCAATGCGTTAAGATTTACGTGTTAGTTTTCTTAATAAAGAAATGCACTGATGTAGGGCGCGATTGGTTCGGGTAAGGAAAGATAGATTCGTGAGGGGGGGGGGGGGGGGGGGGGGGGGGGGGGGGGGGGGGGGGGGGGGGGGGGGGGGGGGGGGGGGGGGGGGGCGGAAAACCTAGCGGGCGTTCAACTACCAATACCCACGCCTTTTTTTAGGGGAATTGCTTGTGAAAATAACGTGCGACGACGACTTAGCGAGCGGATCCCCTTAAAAAAGACATAGCGAGCAGATTCCCTTAAAACTGGTAGGAATGGATACGATTGATGACGTTGATAAATAGTGGTGAATGTTGGCCTAATTTACTATCATCATGCATGGAAACGAATCATCAAGAAAAAGAATACTTCCTATTACTACACTCATAGGAAGCTTCCTAATCTCTGCTACCAAACAGTTTCTGCCCAAACAAGGAAGGAAAGTTATGGACGTGATTCGAAAGGAAACAAACGTTATGAAGATTAATTAATTTAGATTTGATCTTTAGAGATTGATTGTGATTGATTCTTTTACATAAAGACATTACTAAATAATTTGCGTCAGTATGGAAAGTTCTGATCCGTTCAGTTTTTTTCGTTGTGTGAGAGGGTGAAGTGAAAATAAACCGATGAAGTGGGGGAGGCGACGAAAAAAATCTACGACGGTTAACCTACGAAAAAAACCCGGACGGGGGGGGGGGGGGGGGGGGGGGGGGGGGGGGGGGGGTTAGGAGTAGAGATTGGTTGGTTCGATTTTTTTTGCGTGGAGGGAACTACCTGGGAGGTGGGAGGGAGTACGAAAATAAACCGTCTCGGCTGAGCGGGAGGTGGGAGCAAGTACCAAAGAAGTACGGGGGGGGGGGGGGGGGGGGGGGGGGGGGGGGGGGGGGGGGGGGGGGGGGGGGGGGGGGGGGGGGGGGGGGGGGGGGGGGGGGGGGGGGGGGGGGGGGGGGGGGGGGGGGGGGGGGGGGGGGGGGGGGGGGGGGGGGGGGGGGGGGGGGGGGGGGGGGGGGGGGGGGGGGGGGGGGGGGGGGGGGGGGGGGGGGGGGGGGGGGGGGGGGGGGGGGGGGGGGGGGGGGGGGGGGGGGGGGGGGGGGGGGGGGGGGGGGGGGGGGGGGGGGGGGGGGGGGGGGGGGGGGGGGGGGGGGGGGGGGGGGGGGGGGGGGGGGGGGGGGGGCACCGGTCCACCCACATATCAAATTATCAAAGTACCGAACGCGAATCATATGCACGTGATGAAAACTAGCTTGATGATAATTCCCATGTGTCCTCGGAAGCGCTTTCCTTATAAGAGTTTGTCCAGGCTTGTCCTTTGCTACAAAACGGATTGGGCCATCTTGCTGCACCTTATTTACTTTTATTTCTTGTTACCCGTTACAAATTACCTTATCACAAAACTATCTGTTACCGATAATTTCAGTGCTTGCAGAGAATACCTTACTGAAAACTGCTTATCATTTCCTTCTGCTCCTCATTGGGTTCGACACTCTTACTTATCAAATGGACTATGATCGATTCCCTATACTTGTGGGTCATCAAGACTCTTTTCTGGCACCATTGCCGGGGAGTGAAGCGCCTTTGGTAGGAAGAATTTGGTAAGGAAAAATTTATATACTGTGCTAAAATTTACTATCACTTGTTAGTATGGAACATAATCCTTTGAGGGGCTTGTTCGGGGTATCTTCACCCCGATCAGTAGAGCAAAGAGTTGCTCCTCAACCTACTGAACCTGCTGAAAATGTTTACTTTGAAATTCCTTCGGGTATCATAGAGAAACTGCTAGCTAATCCTTTCACAGGTGATGGAACATTACATCCTGATTTGCACCTAATCTATGTGGATGAAGTTTGTGGATTATATAAGCTTGCAGGCATGCCCGAGGATGTTATCAAGAAGAAGGTCTTCCCTTTATCTTTGAAGGGAAAGGCATTGACATGGTTTAGGCTATGTGATGATATGGGATCATGGAACTACAACCGATTGGAATTGGAATTTCATCAGAAGTTTTATCCTATGCATCTTGTTCATCGTGATCATAATTATATATATAATTTTTGGCCTCGCGACGGAGAAAGCATCGCTCTAGCTTGGGGGAGGCTTAAGTCAATGTTATATTCATTGTCGCTGTGGAACGACACCTATGGGATCACAAGGACCCCTACTACGGTTACCGGGGCGCAGGGTTGTGAGGAGAGCAGGGCTAGTAGACAACACAAGGATCGTTTACCCAGGTTCGGGCTGCAAGGATGCGTAAAACCCTAGTCCTGCTTTGGTGGGTGTATTTCTAAGAGTTCTTGGGCTCTCGAACTAGCTGTGGTCAGCGTGTGGTTCCAAAGAACCGAATCCCTCTCCTTGTCGCCTCGAGCCTCCTTTTATAGGAAAAAGGGGTTGCCACAGTGGCACACAGGAGGTGGAAAGGTCTACAGTGGCATGAGGTTATCCCTTGTATTACAGGACAAGGTGCATTTAATGCACCGCTTAGGTGTCCTCTTGCTTTATTGGGGACGGGGGTGAGGCCCGTCCTGTCCGTCGCCGCTCCTCCTCGCTTCGACACGCGCCTCGGCTAGGGATGCATGCGGTGCCATGTAGGCAGGCAGGCAGCTGAGTTGGCGCGGTGGCGGAGCCTTCATGAAGATCTGCATGCCGCCACGCAGGCGCTTGATGAGTTGGCCTAGGAGCTGCATGTCGCCACGTAGGTGCCCGCCCAGCTAGTTGGGCTGGCAGCTGCATGTGAACACTGGTGGAAGCTTGGTTGGCGTGGGCTTGGCGGTGGCCCTGTCGGCGTCTTTGGCGAGGGCCTTGCTGGGTGGCCCGGCAAGGGTCTCGTCGTGGCGCGTTGTCGTCCCTGGCAAGGATCTTGCCGGGGGTCTGGTGGCCTTCCTTGGCAAGGATCTTGCCGAGAATCATCGTCTTCTGATCTGATCTTGAATATGTCTTCACAAAGATCTATATGTCGCCACAGGGGTGCCTTCCCGAGCCCTGGCCCCATGCTGATGATGGCACTGGGGGCCGCGGGCTCAAGGGTGGCTCGCTCTGTTGGTGCTGGGCGAGCTGTCCCAGCAAGAGTCTTGCCGGGGCCGCTGAGGCCACCCAGCAAGGGTCTTGCCGGGGGAACTTGCTTCGTCCCTCTGCTCTTTGTGGTCTTGGCCTTGGCGTTGCTTTGATTTCCTTAGGCTTTGATCTTACCTTGGCTCACCTCCCTTGTTCTGCTTGGTGTGGCGGTGGGCGCGGCTCTGACTGCCCATGCATAGGAAAAGGGGTACAAAGATGCACCCCTATTTTTGCACACCGACAGGAGCCCCCAGGCCTGGGCCACAGACAAGCGCGACGCGTTGTTGGGCCAGGCCCAAAACGGTGCACGGGCAGGTGGGGCGGTTTTTCCCGTGGTAAGTTTCTTCGCGCGCTCCACCTCCCACAACCCGCGCACGCGGCGCGGTGTGGAGGGGCATGCGTGACGTGGGCGGCATGCGTGGGGCGGTTTCCACACGCATGCGTCACATCACAGTAAGTGGGCAGCGCGCCCTGCGGCTTCCTCATAAAAAGGGATAACCACGGGCACACTGTTCCTTTTACCCTTCGCGCAACCCCAATCTCGGAAACCTCCGTCTGCCTTCCTCTTCTTCCTGAAGCTTCGTCCCCGCTTGCTGTCGTTGCGCTTCCGCCACCCTCTGTCCTGCCCTCTTCCCCCAGTCGCCATGGCGCCAAAATCCACCAAGGGAAAGGGAGTGGCCAAGGACGCGGAGCCGCCGGAGAGTGTGCTGGAGGTGCAGCGGACACAGTCCGCTTTCTTCCCCTCGACGGTCGATGTGTTCGAGCTTCGGGACTCCTTCAGGCCTGAGGGAGTCCTAGATTAGGGGGTCTCGGGTTGCTAGAGTGACAGAAGCTTAAACCCTAGTTTATGCGTTGCTTCATAAGGGGCTAATTTGGATCCATATGTTTCATGCTATGGTTAGGTTTACCTTAATACTTCTGTT